>WEKX01022081.1:159517-172123 GCA_013390025.1 Pitta sordida | reverse complement strand
GTGATTCTGTGATTCTGTGACCTTGGTATCTGCAGGGATGCTTCTGTCACATATTCTCACTCCTCTTTTCTCTGACTGTAGTTACTGCTGCACAGGCTATTTTTTCTCATCTTAAATACCTAATTTCAAAGTCATTGCCATCATTGCTGGTAGTCTCAGACTTGGCCAGCAGGTCCATCTTGGAGCCAGCTAGTTGGACATGGGGGATGTTTCTGCTGGACATGTGGGATGTTTCTGGCAGCTAGTCTCAGCTTCTCAGAACATTCATCTCTACCAAAGCTTTTCCATGCAACCCCAGTACAATGACCCTGTTGAAGGATTCAGTTGCACTTCACATACATTCTTTGCATAATTTTTGAAGTGTACCAAAGTGGTGAAAAATTAAAGACGAGGAAAAACATGATTCCATGTCAAAATCATAGTGTTATATTTTGTTTAGTCCTTAAAATTTACCTGTGAATGCTAGACTAGCAGGCTATACCTTTTTGTGTTGGATGCAAATGTAGAGCACTAAGAAGAGAAACAAACTGAAAGTATTTTTTTATATCTTTGCTGTGTCTCTGCATTGTAATATGTTGATGACTGCAACACTCCCTGCTCTGGAATGTAATCTCTGGTTTCTTTTGGAGTCTGAAGTTACAAGGAAGAAAAAAAAAAGGGTTACTAGTGTAATTTCTCATATTATAAGGTTACAAGTTACAGCCTTGGGAGATTTTACACTAAATTTGATTTTTATTGTTTCAAAAAATGGGACTTGTTTTCTGACAGTCAATAGAACTGCAGGTGGTACTCCTCTTCCAACAGATGTGAATGATGTGAATGGGCTATTACTGTTTGCTATAACAGTTTAACTGCAGGGCAAGCTTATATGAATTTTTGTTAGAAAATCTTTTTTTTAGCCACAGGACTAAATCTTTATTTTCATCAAGTTCCCTGGTAATATTGGTATATACTGACCTGAACAGGTCTGAAATAAGCAGAAAGTTCCCTGCTTCTGAAATTCAAAAGAATCAAAAATTGAAAATTATCATTGGTGGGCTAAAATGAAACTACATAATTGTAACACAGTATAAATAGGTTGTCCCAAGATTTAAAATAATTTATCAAAACAAACACTCCCTCCCATCATGCATTTATGTACATATGTATTTATTTTCTTTATTTATACACATGGATAAGAATGAAGTATACTTCTCTTAGTCATCTTGGTGGCCCTGTACTGGACTCTCTCAAGTATGTCCATGTCTCTCTTGGTCTAGGAGCTCGGTACTGGACTCAGCATTCCAGATGTGGCTTCAGTAGTGCTGAGTAGAGAGGAAAGATTACCTCCCTTGATGTGCAGGAAATGTGCTTCCTAATGAAGTTAAGGATATTTCTAGCCTTCTTTGGTGGAAGGGTGCATTGTTTGCTCATGGTCAGTTCCCATTCAGGAAAGACTCACTACTGGTTCTCTGCAAAGCTTCTTGGCAGCTGATATGTCCTGATGGATGATATTATTCCTACTCAAGTGCAGGATTTTAATGAAGTTTGTCAAACTTCACAAATTTCCTGTCATCCCATTTTCCCACTTTGTTGAGGTCTCTCTGAATGGCAAATTGACTCTCTGGTGTATCAGCCACTCCTCTCACTTTTGTATCATGTGCACAGTTGCTGAGGGTACGCTCTGTCCCACCATCCAGGTCACTAATAAAGCGGTTAAACAGGATTGGCCCATGAAGTATGACACTTGTAAATAGCCACAGATGTATGTTATGTTTCTGATCCCAACCCATCAAATTTGTCAGCTCAGACAGTTTTCCATCTCTTTCATTGCCTACTAACTAATCTCTATTTCCTGTAACACTTGTAAATTCTAATGCAAACCTTCATGGTTTTTACTGAGACTACACTTGGCCTCATTGTTTAGATCATTAATTGAACAGGACTGAAGCCACAATTAAACCCTGTGGTACACTGATAGCCCTCCAACTAGAGTTTATGTCACAGATCACCAACCATCCTCTCTCTGGGCCTGTTCATTCAGTTTTTCTTCCATCTGTCTCACTCTCAGCCCATCTAGCACATACTTCATCAACTTATCTAGGAGAATCTTATGGAAGACAGCATCAAAAACCTTTCTGATGTCAAAGTACTCAATATCTTAATTGTAGAAGGTGATGAGATCAGTAGATTTGTCAAGCGTGACTTTGCATTTTCGGGTCCAAAAAGACTGTCCCTGATGAGTTTCTTGTTTTTCATGTAGTTTACAGTATTACCTGCTTAATCGCCTTCCAAGGGATTGAGATGAGGCTCTTGGCTCTCTGGGTCTACTTTCTTGTCCTTCTTGAAGATAGGAGTGCCATTTGCTTTCTTCCTGTCCTTAGGGACCTTTCTCAGTCACCATGATTTTTCAAAAATCACCAAGTGGTACTACTATGACAGCTTTTCTATGTCTTGTGTCATATCTGGGTCTGTTTAGCCTAGAAAAGAGGAGGCTCAGGGGTGACCTTATTGCTGTCTATAACTATCTAAAAGGAGGTTGTAGTCAGGCAGGGATTGGTCTTTTCTCCTTGGTCTCTGGGGACAGGATGAGAGGTCATAGTCTTAAGCTTCAGCAGAGAAAGTTTAGACTTGATATTAGGAAAAGGTTTTTTACTGAAAGAGTGATCCGGATGTGGAATGGGTTGCCCACAGAGGTGGTTGAGTCACCAACTCTGGAGGTGTTTAAGGGTAGGCTGGATGAGTGTTGAGTGATATGACCTAGATGTAGCTGATAGGTTAGTTGGATTATAGGTTGGACTAGATGATCTTCAAGGTCCTTTCCAGCCTTATCTATACTGTGATATCCCATTCAGCAGCAAGCCTACTTTTTCTCTAGCTCTGGACATGCGGATTCCTTCTTGCTTGTTCCATTTACAAATTGTAGAACTGCTGAGTGCAACATCTTTCCATGAACTATGTGCCCACTTCAGACCCTTATCCAACTGCAATTCACAGAATCACAGAAGCACAGAATATTCGGAGTTGGAAGGGACCCACAAGGATCAAACAGTCTCCCTGGCGGGAATTGAACCCAGGTCTCCCACACGCCAGGTGGGGACACTTACCACTGTACTAAAGTGGATTCTCGTGATACTTGTGAAGGATAGGCAAAAAATTCTAGTAAAAATACAGATAACATACATCAACACGCAATTTTAGTATTTTCCATCTTTCAATTACTGTTTTCAATCCTAAACTGTGAATTTTTCTAGAAAATGTCATATATGTGTAGCTGTACAATGTCAAAATACATATTCTGTTATTTTACAGGGTGTTAAAGTACTGTGACTACAGCAGTGAGCCTGTCAGGATACTATGATCTTCAAGAAATGGAAAACCAGATGTGAAATCTATTCTCTTAAACCTTGGAAGATTTTCTGGTGTCTAAACCTATAGAATTGTAGGAGTTTAATGCATTGATATACCAGTGACAAAATAATTCACTCCACTATTTTAGTTTGAGATATTAAAATGCAGATATACCAGACAGTCATCATATTTATGAAGATCTTATCAACATAAACCCTTTGCCTGGTTTGGGGATAAACAAGAGTAAAGAAAATAGTCATAAGTGTTGATATTTCAAGTATTCTAGTACTTTAGTAATTTTAGTTTATGTCTTCCTATTTCTAGTTACATTTTTTGGAACTTCTGACCATTAATGGTTTATTGGGTTACAGGTTGGACTTGATGATCTTCAAGGTCTCTTCCAACCTTGCTAATACTGTGATACTGACACGTGCGCTTGTTTTCCCTTTTTTTTTTTTTTTTTTCTTAAGAATTGATCTATACTTATTTTTTAAATTCAGGTTTATAAAATAGATTGGTTACTGGGTAGAATGGGAATAATAAGAGAGGAGAAATGAAGAAAAAATATGTAAGGCAAAGTGTTTGAAAGAATCAGATTTTTGAGTTTGAGATCAGAAAGCTCAGTAAAGTGTGTAAATACCAGGAAATGTCAGCTGGCATTGACTTATATTTGTGAATCTTAAATGGTGAGCTCATCAGCACAAATGTTTAGCACCTCTCTGGTGACTTGGTCTTCACCTGCAGCTTTCTGATATTTTATCTCTTCTATAATTCCTTTCATTTTTTCCCTAGACTTCTACTTCATCATATTGGGATATTATTATACCCTAATTCTGGGCATAATATGAGGATCTGCTCCTAAAGTGCAACCACAGCACTACTCTGTCTGCAGGCTACTCTGGTTTGTATCCCTCTGTAGCACATTTTGTCCTCTCTGATAATTCTGGAGGACAGGGCACTCTGCACTCCCTCCATCTTGATGTCCCATTTTTGTATCAAACTCTGTTAACTTTTTGTGGTGTTGATCATGCAGTCACCTCTTGAAAATTCTCTTTATTCTTTTTCTGCTGCTAAGTACTTGCCCGAGCAAGTAGATTAAAGAAGACTCTTTATCTAAATCGAATAGAGGTGACTATGAAATGTGCAAGAAAATATTGGATATGTTTCAGACATCAGGAACATGAAAATGTCTGTGGTTTAGAATAGGCATCTCTAACTTTATTGAACAGATTTCGCTAAAACGTTAATTAATCATTACTGGTAAGAGTTGTTACTGAAAAATCCCTTGACATTGGATTGTTAACTTTAAGTTTAGTGATGCAGGAATTTCTTTGGTTACTCAGATATTCTGGGTTACAAAATATTGAATTTTTCCTGTATTAATGTATGAGATGGAAGGAAAATGAAAACTGGCATTTGTACTTCAAAGCCCTGCTTACTAAGCAAAGGAAAAGACACTCAGTTAACATGACTTGAAAATGAAGTAAAAATCTCTCAAAATCATTTGGGAAAGAATGACTGTTTTTAAGAAGAAAACTGGGTATTAAATTGAGAAATATATATTTTTCCTCAATGTTGAACTGCCGGAGGATAAGAGGGTCCTTCAGAGGAACCTTGACAGACTAGAGAAATGGGCAGACTCCAATACTATGAGATTTAAGAAGACTAAGTGTTGGGTTCTTCACCTTGGACATAAACCNTGATCTCCCACTGGAGTGGTGTGCCCAGGGAGGTGGTGGAGTTGCCATCCCTGGAGGTGTTTAAGAAAAGACTGGATGAGGAACTCAGTGACATGGTCTAGATGGTGGGAGGCTTGGATGGATGGAGTGTGGTGCCTGTGGTTCCATGCTTGTGGGCCTGATCTCTTGGGTGGGCGTTCTCTTGGGAGTTGGACTAGATGATCCTGTGGGTCCCTTCCTACTCGGAATAACCTGTGAATCTGAACCTGAAAAGGATACAAATATTTATCTTCCTTTAGTAATACATACAAAAAAAGATAATAATTACTAATACCTTAGTAATAAAAATAATGTTTACTTTGTAGTTATGTTTTGATAGTGCTTAAGTAGGGGTGACAACCTCAGACCACATATAAATTGGACCAGGTGGAAGTGAAAATCAGTGTCCCTTCCACCTGTTCTGCAGGATGGGTTTCAAGTGTAATCTCTTTCTTCTGGGTGTCATCTCTTCTGTACAAGAGATGTTTGAGCTCTCCGAAAATTATTTTACACTGTAAGTCCTCTATGTTGTCCAGTTAAGTTTATCTATTTTTCAACATCTTAGATTGCATTTTCTTCTCTCACTTCCTTGCGAATACTTGTCACTGTGCACCTATAATGATTTCAGTCCTCTTTGACAGGTTTAAATCTTCAGACTAGGTCTAAGTATGAGTATTTTTATTTGCCTCATCACATTTTTTCCTCACAGAGTCAAGTTGCTACAATGTCTGAGAGGACAAGGAATCCATGAAAATTATTCTTTCAGTGAAGTAAAAATAATGTAATATAAAATGAGTAATCAAAATTAGCAGGAAATGCATGAATCATGGAGAAAACCTGTGATTAAAAAACATAATGAACTAACATTTGGAAAAATTATCTTGTTACTATATTTAAAATTATCTTATTAATATAAATGCTGTTTCAAATATCAAAACCAAATAAGCACCATGGTGAATATTTGACTTACATACATCATCATCCTCTAAAAATAACAAACACACACTTCAGAATTAATGGAACAGTGACTGTGGAAGGAACCGTGTGAAATAACTAGTGAGATTATGCTCAATGAGCGTTTGCTCCTTATGTCCAGCTGGTTGAAACTAGCTCATCCAGGGGTGTTGTAGTCATTTCTTTGATTGCAGATGAAAGGCTAACGTTTGACTTTAGTGGTCAAAATACAGTTCATAAAGAAGCATCATGTTCTGAAATTTCTGATGAAATGTATTGTGACAAATGCCATTAACTGGACTTTAAGCACCATTTCCTCTGTGTCATTATATGCTGCTAAGAGTGGGACAGGCAGGGATCCACCTTTGCATGCATCTGTGATTGATTGCTTTGTAACCCTATTCTGTACAACTGTGATAACTTGTGATTTTCTGCTTCCTGAAGGATGTTCAGATGAATGCCTGAATCATCAGTTTGAATGTCCAAATTGGCAGCAAATGAGATGCAATTCAAACAGAAGTGTTAGTATGGAACACTGTGCATCAAAAGAAGTCACAGTCATAAGCAACTTGAGCAACACATCTAAAATACCTGAGCAAGCTGTGAAGGAAAAAAGGTGTTACATTGTTTGCTCCCCAAGTTGCTTCTGAAGACACTGAAAAGAGCTGCTCTTATAACAGGAAGGAAGAATATTTATCTTCTGTAAAAAGAGAGTATGCAGTGAAAGCATTTAATCACTGTATTGACTTGAAATATATTTGAAGAGAAAATGACATTTGAATGAATCAAACTACTACCTGATCCAGTATATAAATCAAGGTACTTCACTTAACTGGAATGATGGAAGGATTTTTTACCCATTATCATGAGAAAAGGCTTATCGAAACAGTTGTCGGAACCAAGAGTTCCGTCTTAAGAATTTGTACACAGTCTGTTATCCAGCAGAGAAGTATGTTGGACTGTGCAAAAAAATACAAGTTCTTCGCTGCAATGCAATAGCATTTCTACAAATTCTGGTTGACACATCTTTAAAATGTAACAGCAAGTAGTCTCATAAATCTTTGCATGTTGAAACAATTTTTTGTCAAATGACCTAGTCTATTAGGTTTTTTTATTTTTCCTTACACATTTTTAGTACTTTCCAAGAATATAGTNTTTCCCTCTTGTGAGAGAGAGAGAACTTTATGGAAGGGCAGAGAGATGGTTCCTACCCTGGATCTGTTCAGAAATACCAACCTGCCTGGTTTACCCCTACCCTATGTTCCCCCTTTTTCTCCTGGTGGAAAAGGGAATATTACATCTATTGTAAGAGAAGGAGGGGTGGGGGGAGAAAGGTTGCCTTCTAAATGATGCTTCCCTTGCAGTTCTGAGCTTGTTAGTTAGAAAATAAACCCTTTATGTTCTTTATTTATAGTTTTGCCTTGCTTCTTTTGCCTGTGACCAGTTTTATTTTATTTTCCAGTTTTAT
Source organism: Pitta sordida (assembly GCA_013390025.1). Lineage (NCBI taxonomy): Eukaryota > Metazoa > Chordata > Aves > Passeriformes > Pittidae > Pitta > Pitta sordida. The sequence continues at coordinate 164,653 of WEKX01022081.1, read as the reverse complement.
TTTCCAGTTGTTTTTTTTTAGTTTTCTCCTTCAGGAGAAGTTGGGGTGGGTCTCTGGCATCCAGCCAGGGTCAAACCACGACAAGGACCCATATGGATCTCCTATGTTGAAACCCACTGGACTAAATGATACTCATCAGGACCCCAGAAATCATTTTGACTTCAGAATTTGAACAATAATGTTCCAAGAAAATGTCATTTTGGCAACTGAGAAAAAAAGCAAAAAGCAAATGGTATTATTTGCTCTATTTTTGTTTGGAAAGTCATAGATGATCTCTGAGACTTTATCAGTACTGACAGCAAGTACCAACAGCAATAGGCCAGCTATATAACTCTTTTACACAATTAGCTTTGTAAGAAAGAGTAGGAAAAAGAGAACTATAGAAGAAAATAACTAGCTGCCTTAAGTGGTTTTGAATTGACCATAATTCCTTTTCTCTTTCATATCATAGTTCTCTTTTATCTGTTGGTTTTTTGTTTTTTGTTTTTTTTTCCTGTTAGACAAACAAATCCAGGTATGAATGGTAACTGTAACTAGCAAGGCATATCATTATTTTACATTATCTGGGGTTTTTTTTGCATCCATTAAAGATATCTAAAGAGACTGTACTCTTTACATGCCTGTGACAAAGTTATAAGAGATTTGACTTATTGATGGGAAGCCATCCAAGCCTGAAGGTGTATTATCTGTCTCTTTCTCCCCACATATTGTACTTTCCCAGGCTACCCTTCTTTTGTTACTTTTTAATTCTGTTACATTCAGAAAATCCATCATTTTTGGACGGATTTTGGTTAGCTTTTGGGTACAATGAGAAAAACCAGAAGCAGCAGATGACACATTTTGCTTTTGACTGCAATGTCATGGCAGAGGTTTCTATGAAAATTTGACTACTCCAATTGTCCTCTTCATGCTCTATTAAAACAATCACTTTCTCTTATTTCTAGTATGCCCTGGACCACTCTACTCACATTTCTGTGTTTAGAGCCTTTATTTTACTAACAGCAGAAATATTTATTTTGTTAACAGTTTAGCACAGAGTATAAAGTTCAGTTCAGAGAAATGAGTTACATTAAACAACATATTTATTCTGTACAGACTTCTAATACACAGATGTGAAGCAACCCACCAGCAAACCCTCTGTCTTTATGTGTCTTAACGGTTTTGTATGATGGATGAAGTACAAAATAGGGTCTATCTGCTCAGAAAGGACGGTATTTAGAAAAGGAATAGGATTCCACCTCATGCTCTAGACCTCTGGAATTCACTGTATGTCTGTGCTACCGTGTTGATACAGAATATAACCAGATCTGATTTGAAGTTTCTCTTCAAGAATGTCGAATATTTTTGATTTCCCAGCTCCCTTGAAATATTGCTGTGTTATTAAACTTTTCTTCCAGATGATTTTTCAGATCTGAGATTGAGTTTCTTTTGAGACATGAAAGTCGTTCTGTAAGGAGTAGCCAGTTATGCAGGAGTTAAGCCAGTAGTGGAAATAAAAAATATTTTAGTCAGAGCAAGATTTTGAAGTCCATATTATATTGCAAATTAGTGTACTTAAAGATGTATAACAAAGCATGACACATTTCTGTTTCTTTGTTTACTTTTGTCACCTAAAAGTAATTGCCTGTCAGATTTTGAACTTGGTTAGCATCAGATTGAAAAAAAAATTCCAAAAGGTTCTTTTATTCTGTTATGTTGTAACATAAAGAAGAAATAAACAAACTTAATCAGCTTATCACTGTGATAAGTTCAAACAGAAATTGGGCCCATGCCAGAGCATGCAAGAACTCATTTGGTTCAACTGACTTGCAGCATAGGATGTGAATTTTCATGTAGGAGTGAAGGCAAGAGGCAGGGACTATAATTCCATAAACTGTCCTATCAAGAATCTTTTGAGATCTTCAACTCTCTCTCAGAGCTCACATTGATTTTCAGTAAGAAAGTCACAGTTAATATAAACATCCTATTTTCTGGCATTCTATTGACAAACAATGAGAAGGACCTGGAAAAGTCCTTTTACAGTGCTCTCCTTTCTTTTCTAGAAAATATATCATTAGCGTGAACATCAGTACTGAAATAATAAATGAAAAGTGTTTCTTTATGTGCAGTGAACATACATGTAAAGTACAGATTGCACAGACAGAATTTGTAGTGGTTAGAGGAATCCAAGATGCCTTTGACAGTTTTTCCTGCTTTCAGCCAGCTTCTTGTGACCTGTGGATTTTTACAGGTCACAAGAAGCTGCATCTTGATCCAGCTAACCCTTGATCTCCTACTTTCAATTAGTTTTTGAGAACATTCTGTTTTTAAGCAAACGAATGTTCATAGTTAGCCAATCTGTGTAGCTGATGAAATCCATCTGAGGAAATAACAAGTATTTATTGTTATGCCTGACATCTTCAAGGCTTTATCAAAGAAGCAGACATCCACATCTCATTAACAGCTGTGGCAGTCAACACTGGGACGTACAAACTAAAGCTTTATAGTTTCATTTATTAGCTAAATTGTCTTTTAAGAGTTTAGTATCTTTGTCATGCTGTATTATGGATTACATATTTTTGCCATTTGTTGAATAAACTTGCCACACCTAGTTGCAAAATTCTCCAGAAGAAACTACAGGAGAAACTCCCTCTTTAATCATCCTCATAGAGAAAGTAGTAGTATAAATGAAAATCATACAATAAAGATTACAAATACTTACTCATAATACAGTAAGCCCTCACTACTTCATTGTTCACTGTTTATCGGTTCAATACATTTCCCGCCTCTGCATTTTTACTGTCTTTACTGTATTTCCTGTATTTACCCTATTTACCGCTACTTTGTGGATTTTGGTTATTATGGCACCTTTCTGGAACTGACTCCCCGTGATATTTGAAGCATTTCTGTAAATTACTGGAATTGTATTTACAATTAGCTTAATTTTTAAAATTTTCTTCAGATGACTAGAAAAGATGTGTAAATGAACAAGAATGGTACAGTGTGTACCAAAATTATGGGTGATATTTAAAGACTTAGATTTCTCATCTTTGATTCTAAATAAACCTAAAAATATTCTCTAAAGTGAACTATATATAATAATTTCAGTTTGCTTCTTTGATTTAGGAAATTATGATATACCAGGCTTCACAAGTTTGTTAATTCATATAATATATTACTTTTATATTCAAAAAAATATATGCCACACTAAAGAAAATGTTGTAAAATATTTGCAGAATCTGGTATGCATTTTTAAGAAGATAAATGTATTAACCAGATTGATTGCTTGGAAGCATTTTCTTTTACAGTTAGGCCATAATAAGTGAGGTATTTCCTTTTGCCCTTCAAGAACAACATAAAGTTTCTTAAAGCCCTTATTACAGTTGGCCCTCTTGCACTTCGTGCCCCCCATATTGAGGCTTCAGATCTTAGCGGCATGATTTTTTAGCAATGCAGGAGACCCATTTCACAACTGCGCATGTGCGACCTGCTGCTGTGGTGGCGGCAGCAGCAGTGGTGGCAGCGGCGGCAGAATGGGTGGCTGTGGTGGCTTGGGTGGCAGCAGGGGTGGAAGGGACGGGGGTGGCAGTGTGGGTGGCAGCAGCGGCAGCATGGGCGGCGGCCACAATGCGGCCGCCATTCAACATGGAGGTACGGCTTCGTGGACCCTGATTAAGACTGCAGGTGCGCAGTGTAGGAGACCCGACTGTATAAGCCTTTAGATACACTATTGGTCTACATGATTCAATGGTTGATATAACATGACACTATGTAGGGTTTTTTTTTTAGGATACTGCACTGGTTAATATGTGTAATAAATGTTACAAGAAAGTGAGGAAGGATGGAGCAATTCACTTTTTCAAACAGACAGCTTATCTGCTCTATAAAACTTTAGTATTGAAACAACTATGCATTGTGTCTGATTTTGGTGCTACTAGTATTTCACTCCTCACAACCTACAGGAAGATTGCATGGTACTCTGCATGAAGCAGCAGTTTTCAGCTTAATGCAATTTGATAAATTCTGGTCATTTCTGTGGGTGTAGCAATGAACAAAACTCACAGATTTCTCCTGACTAACATGCAGAAACTGCTTGCCTTAATGCAATGCCTGAATTCTGCTAGCGCTAGTGGGTTTTGCTATTGCCCTAAGGTGAAAAATTCTGTCTTTGATAAGTGAAAGCAGGGCTTTTCAAGAGGCCACCCATATATAGCTTTATTTCCTTTCTTTCCCCTAAAACTACTGCATCATTTGCATTTCTGTATTGCTTTGTGCTGGTAATTAAGGCCATTGTTCTTGTAGTAAAAGGAAAGATATCAGGAGAATCAGACAGAGTGGATCAGCAAACCATGCAGAAAAAAGACTCAGTGGAGCTTTTTCAGGAGGGCTGTTCAGTTGGGGGGTTTTGTGTTTGTTTGGTAATGGGGTATTTTGTGTGATTGTTTGTTTTTATTTTAATTTTTAACTCTATGCACTCAGTGAAGGATGAACTTAGTTTTTGTTGTTGTTGTTAATTCACAGTCTATTATTGATATCACCAAACAAGTCAGATCTAAATATAGCTGGACCAGAAATAAGCGGCTCTTACCAGGGTAAAAGGAAGAGCATGGTTAATGTGAGAATCTTGAAAACTGGAGTGGTCTTGTCTTTTTTAAAGAAGTCTTTGAGACTGATTTCCTTACTGAGGACCTTCCACAAAAAAAATGAACTCGCTAAGCCACTCTCCATAATTTACCAACAGTCCTGGCTCACTGGTGATGTACCACAAGACTGGAAATTAGCTAATCACAGAATCACAGAATCACAGAATGTTATGAGTTGGAAGGGACCCACAAGGATCATCTAGTCCAACTCACCATCTAACACCCGTAAGGAGACCGAGAGCACATCGCAGAGCATAACACCAACCTGGATCCCTCACAGTCTAGCAGGCCACTAATGCGACATCTATGCACAAGAAGGGCAGGAAAGATGATCCGAGCAATTGCAGACCTGTCAGCCTGACCTCAGTCCCATGCAAAGTCATGGAACAGATAATCCTGTGTGCTATCACGTAGCAACTGCAAAGCAATCATGACATTAGAACTAGTCAGCATGGATTTCCGAGAGGCAGGTCTTGCCTGACCAACCTAATCTCCTTTTATGATCTGATGACTC
>WEKX01022081.1:147111-158769 GCA_013390025.1 Pitta sordida | reverse complement strand
TTGCTGTTTACAACTACCTGCGGGGAGGTTGCAGCCAGGTGGGTGTGAATCTCTTCTCTCAGGCTGATGACACCAGAACAAGAGGACATGGCCTTAAGCTATGCCAGGGGATGTTTAGACTGAATATTAGGAAGAGGTTTTTCATAGAGAGTGTGATCTCCCACTGGAATGGTGTGCCCAGGGAGGTGGTAGAGTTGCCATCCCTCTAGGTGTTTAAGAGAAGACTTGCTGAGGAGCTCAATGACATGGTCTAGATGGTGGGAGGCTTGGATGGATGGAGTGTGGTGCCTGTGGTTCCATGCTTGTGGGCCTGATCCCTGGGTGGGCGTTCTCTTCCCTTCCAACCTGTGAACCTGTGAACCTGTGTCCTGAGTACAGTCCTTCATTTCCAGTCAGCAAGTCTGCAGATGTTCTATAAGTAGATTCTTACTAAGATTTTATTTAAAGGCACATATTAATTTGAGATAAATATGTATTTTGTGTATTTATGCCTCTTTAAGTTGTGAGACTGTCTTATTAATCCAACTATTTATCCAAAGCTCTAACTGAATCTGTTTTCTCTATTGCACCTCAAAGTAATCACATAATGCCAGAGAAGACATGGTCTAGCAGGGCGGTGTAGGGCTGGATGACGTTGGGCCCCTTCCGGCTCGGAGTGGCCTGCTAGACTGTGAGGGATCCAGGTTGGTGTTATGCTCTGCGATGTGCTCTCGGTCTCCTTACGGGTGTTAGATGGTGAGTTGGACTAGATGATCCTTGTGGGTCCCTTCCAACTCATAACATTCTGTGATTCTGTGATTCTGTGAAGAACTGCTGAGGGACCATATAACCCAAGCAATGCCCTGACCAGCTGCATGGCAGCATCCTCCAGATAATTTGTCCTTACTTATGCGTCCCTGAAAGTAGCTTTGCCCCGTTGATTCTGGTCCGAGCATGAAGCTTTCTGCTGTTAACTTTCTTCCATTATAACATGTCCTATATATTACATTTTAAGTAAAAATTTTTATCTTATTATCATAAACATGAGCAATGACAATGCTTCCGTCATTTACTGTGGCTATTAATCAGGTTTTTCAAGAAGAATGATTATTATTACAGGATCACAGGATATTCCAAGTTGGAAAGCACCGAAAAGCAGTATTTTGGTAGGTTTTGAACTATTTGCCAATTTGTATTTTGTACTAATATGTCATTAAATGAAATACAAAACTGTTATAGTCTTACTGCACAAGGGGAGGTTTAGGTTAGACATTAGGAAGGAGTTGTTAACAGAGAGAGTGATTGGGCATTGGGATGCCCAGGGATGCAGTCACCAGAATGGACGTGGCGCTTAGTTCCATGGTCTAGTTGAAAAGGTGGTGTTAGGTCAATGATTGGACTCAATGATTTCAGAGGCTGGACTAAATGATTTCAGAGGTCTTTTCCAAAGTAGCTGACTTTCTGATTCTGTGACCTTTTTTTCTTCACTGTCTTTCCCTGAATAACAAGAAACTACGAGCAGGAAGAGCAGTGCCCGAGTCCTACAGATTCCAGCAGACGATCGCTAGAGGTCGCTGCCTGCCCGCTGACAGTCATTCCTCGCCTTCCCGTTTCCAAAGCTGCGACAGCACACAATGCGCTTGGAAATCTGCTCTGATTTCAGGCTGGAGACTATTAGCTCTATTTACCCTATCTATAGCAATAAAATGAACAGTGAAAAACTTCAACCGCTGAGCAATAAGAGAGATACATTCTATTTAGAAGTGAATACAGATATTAAGAAAGTTAAAAATTATTTAGTAGCACGCTCTCTTGCAAATATGTCTATTTTTACTCATAGAATAACCCAATACACACCATGAACTTGCAGCTGTATACTTCTGTAATGCTGATTGGCATCTAAAATCTATGATTTACTTTCTGCTTGTACCACTGCTTTCCCCACGCTCTCTCCAAAATCTCAACTTCCCAGTTTGTTTTGAAAATAAAATCTCTTGGAGGCTTCTGTGGACCTGATAAAGTGTTTTGTAGTCTTACCTGGCAGAGGTGGAAATATGTGCTTTTACTCACACTGATTTGCTTGCTTGTTGCCAAGAAAAATGTGAGTTCAGAGGGCTCAGCAGTGGACAGATTGCCTAGGGAGTGTAAAAGCTTCACATTTACTAGGAGAGGTTTACAGACAGCATAGATCAGGAATGAAATATTACCACATAAAGTAATTCACTATTTATCAGCTTTAGCCCATGGGACATCCTCTGAAACCATCCTTACATGTTTAGTTTGCCCTAACCTGTAGAATAAGTTCTCCAAATGTGTACTGAGGAGAAAGAGATGCTGTTCAGCTAACTGAATGGTGTGACCAGTGTCATCTTGCAGCTACAAGCTTTCAGCTAGTCAGGGTTGCCTTTCTGGGAACTTATATATCTTCAATTAAAATGAGTAATTTGAGTAATTTAAAATAAGTACTTTATCTCACTGTTCATTACCGTTCTTGAAATGTGACACTTTGTAGAAATGGTTAACAAAGAGACATGGATAAATGTGGGATGTATCCTCCATAATTAGTAGAATGCTATAAGAATAATTATCATTCTGGTAATTAAATAAAACAAAGCATCTTTCAGATGCATGAAATTTTAAATGCAGAACATTTCTAGATGTTAAATCACTAAACACCAGGCAATCTTCATGCTTGCACGCTTTTCTATTGCTATTTATTCTTTAGTAAGTGTAACTTTATTTTGCCCTTGAAAGCAGTGAAATGACATTTCTAGTATTGTCTTATGTCTATGTGTTCCTAATAGTATATTATTGTACTTTATGAAGTTGTTGTTAGTCTTTATATGGATTTTTTCCATTTACAGTCAACCCTCTTCCACTTTGCGTCCCCCATATTGCGGCTTCACATCTTAGCGGCGTGATTTTTCAGTGATTAAGGAGGCCCGTTTTGCAACTGCGCGTGTGTGACCTGACACAGATGAATATTCAAATTAGGCAGTCATGAATATTCAAATCAATCCACTCCCCTCCGCTCTGAGCGAGAAGGTTACAGTGGGTCCCCTGTGGTGCGCCTGTGCCGCAGCAGCCCTCCCCATCCTGCTCCACTGGGAGTGCAGCGGCTGCAGTGGGTCTGCTCCGAGCAGTGCCTGGCCCACTCCACTTCGCTGGGAGCGCAGTGGCTGTGCCAAGTCCGCTCCAAGCGCTGCCTTGCCTGCCCTGTTTTGAGCGAAGCAGCTGTGTGCAGTTATGAAAGATTTACACACTCTCAGATTAGACGTGGTGTTCGAGACTTTCTCGAATGACTCTCTGAGACATACTTGTCTACCCCAAGTATGGAGAGACCAGGTCTACGCACCAAGTGAGACACTGGGACAGTGGCGTGGGCGGTCCCCCTGCACCAGTGTTCCCGGACGAGTGGAAAAGGTTTTTTTCTCGTCGTAGGGTGTCTGTGGGCACTGAGAAACACTGACACAAACACCAATACACAGCAGGGCAGTGCCAAAACAGTGCCAGAGCACCAGGAGGTGGTGTAAGGGGGTGGAGCAAATTTTCATATTAATGAGCTGCTATTCTACACAGACGGAGGGCTTCGTGGATAGGGGGCAAGACCTCCAGTACCATGGTATAGGAGACCTGACTGTAAATGGAAAATTTTTTCCACTCTGACTTAAAAACCAGTGAGTTTGTGTTGTCCTTCTCTATTCATTTATCTTCTTTCCTTTTACACACTAAATCAAGAATATTTAGGTGTATAGGTAAAAGTTCTCTAAAAGACAGTGGGGTTTTTGGTGTTAGTTTGAATATCTTATGAAAAACAGTCTATCTTAGCAGATTTCACAGAATCACAGAATTATAGAAATTATTCAGGTGGGAAGAGAACTTTAGACATTGTCTGGTCCAACCCCCCTGCTCAAGGTGTGTCACCTAGAACTGGTTGATCAAGACCATGTCCAGGTAGCTTTTGAATATCTTCGAGGTGGAAGTCCTCACAACCTCTCTGGCTAATGTGTGCCGTTGCTCTGTCACCCTCACAGTGAGCAAGTATTCCCCACTGTTCATAAGGAACCTTGTGTGTTGTAGTCCTGTCACTAAGCATCACCGAGAAGAGTCTGTCTCTGTCCCCTTTACACCCTCCCTTTGGATGTCTTTACTCAGTGATCAGATCCCACTGACCTTTCTTTTCTTCACACTGAACAATTCCAACTCTCAGCCTTTCCTCATAGGAGAGGTGATTTAGTACAGATGCTACCAGAAATACTGTAATGCCAATGTCTCTGCAACTACAGCTTCTTGATCCAGGGAATGATGGCAAAACCTAGAAAAAGCACTTTCAAAAAATGCAAAATCTTTATTTAAAACAATCCAAAACAACTTGACAAAAAATATAAGCTTAGTTTTGTATAGTCTGGCTGAACTGAAAGAAAATCCTTTTATTATTTTATTCTTGATCCCCTTCTAGACCAAGGTAAATGTCATACAAGATACTGACATTTCAATATGTATTAAACTATGAACTAGTTTGGAGGATAGGTAGAAAACCCCACACTGAATTGTGACAGAATGGAGTCTCCAACAGAATCCTTTGTGGACATATTTTGCAAATGTCTGCCAGCCTGTGAAATTTTGGTACATAATGAGTAAAGTCTAAAAACCAGTTCATATGCAACAATAAACTAAGAACTGTGACAATTTTTGAGATTTGACACGCAAAGCTGGCAGGAAGATGAAAGTTGTATCTGTCAACACATTGAACCTGTCACAGATAAATTTGTAAATAGTATCACATGACTGTCAGTAAAATTGTAATTACAACTCTATTTGTATAGTATGTTGCTGGATCCTACTCTGTATCCAGACATGTTTTAAAGTTAATACATTTATTTTAAGCATCGCTGTTATATGAATGGAATTGTGTCTTCTGGACACACCTCTCTGCAGGACATAAAACCAAGGCTAGTGTTATGGTTTAGGGCGTTTAGGGGGTTTAGGGGGTTTTAGAGGCGTCTCTGTGAATAACATATTTGGGAGAGAAAAAAAATCCCTGAGTAGCAAGATGTAGTGTGCCAGCTCAGAACCTGCGTCGGGAGGCTGAGAGATCGAAGGCCCCCAGGCCCACGAGAGAAGGGGTAGAGATGTTCTTCCAGGCATCCCGCTGCTGCTTGTGAATTGGACTGACCATAGTGAAAACCTATGGAGCAGAGAGAGAGCGAACCAGTACTGCAGATTCCATCTGAGCCATGACTGAAGATGGAGAGATAAAGCTGGAAAAACAGCCGATGTCCTTCAGGGCCCAGAAACACAAGACAAGCCTGGAGCTAGCCAACAACTGGGCAGAAATCCTTTGGACAGACTTTTTGTGAATTATGGTAGGATTTGAATTATGTACTTTGGGATGTGTTCATGACGCTGTAAGAAGCCAGTACTTAAAAGCTGCAATCCTGGCTGTGACTTTTGGACAACAGAGAATTTCGGAAGAATTGTCGTCCTCCGGTCGAGATCTCGCTTGGGAGGGGCCATGAAAGACCTTTCCCTCTCGTGACAGAGAGAGAGAACTTTATGGAAGGGCAGAGAGATGGTTCCTCCCCTGGATCTGTTCAGAAATATCAACTTGCCTGGTTTACCCCTACCCTATGTTCCCCCTTTGTCTCCTGGTGAAAAAGGGAATATTACATCTGTTATAAGAGAAGGAGGGGTGGAGGGGGAAATGTTGCCTTCTAAATGATGCTTCCTTTGCAGTTCTGATCCTGTTAGTTAGTAAATAAACCCTTTATATGCTTTACTTGTAGTTGCCTTACTTTTTACCTGTGACCTGTTTTATTTTCCAGTTTTATTTTCTAGTTTTTCTCCTCCAGGAGAAGTTGTAGGTGAATCTCTGGCATCCAGCCAGGGTCAAACCACGACAGCTAGGAAGACTGTATTAAAACGGACAATTTCCCCAAACTGAATTGCTTTTTGGGATTGTCAGTGACACTAAATTTCATATGGCTTCAAGTAATTTTTTGACTGGACAAGGGTTTATATGCATATACATATACCTTAGACTTAACATTTTGCGCTATTTCTGAGAAGCCTACATGTAATTGCTGTTGTTGCTCATTGGTCTGATTTATTGAATTATATCAACAAACCAAACCAAAAATTAGAAAAATAAAATTATTTCATCATCTGTCCTGGTGTCAATTAATACAAAGTATGAATTGTATTTAGAAATACTTGAATAATATATATATAGAAATAAGAACTTTACTGGAAGAAAGAAAAAACCTAATATAACAAATCTATACATATGTATATATATGTTTGAACAACAACAATAACAATATCAACAACAATGGAACAATGATGACTATAGACAGCTGAGGGAAAAACCCCCAAACATGAGGGACGCCAAGTTCGAGGGAGACCAGAGCACCCCCAGGACTCCAGGGGCAGGGGAATGGGGTTCAGGGTAGGCAAATCAATGGAGTTACAGCTAGTGATCCTTTTCTGAAATGTTCGAGGGGCTGCAGGGAGATCCAGCAGTCGGCAGGGGGAAGGCTGTACTGGAATGAGGAGCAAAGGTCCACATGGTCCCGGGCAAAACGGCTGTGATTGAGATCATGTGAGAAAACAAGGCTCCCTCAGTCCAGAAGATCCATAAATCCTTTCTATGAGACCCAGCAGCTGTAGTTATAGGGCCTTGGGCCCCTCCCCTAGTCACATGCCTTGCCAGGAAGGGAAGATAAGACAAAGAATCCTCCATTGTCTGTCCAGTAGAAAGGAGAAAGCCCCTCCCCTGGCCACATGCCTTGCAGGGGAGGGAAGGGGAGATAAGAAAAGAACCCTGTTGTCTGTTCCAGTAAAAAGGAAAAAAGTTTTACAATAGAACAATAGGGCTCACCCCATAACACATCAAACATGTAAACATTTTCTAGTTAAATGATAGGCCCAAATTTCATACGACATTGAAATGCAGGTCCATTGTTGCTACTGGTTGTGGTGTACTTGTACAGTTTCAGGTGGATAGGCATAGACTTAACACATTGATAAATCAAGACCTTTGTGAATAAGGTCTTTCCCTCCACTCCCTTTCCCCATGTATAGACAGGGACTAGAGACTTTTTTCACAATACATAGTCATGCTCTCTGAGTCTCTTCAGAGCTCTCTTTCGGACGTTGTCAAACTTCCACAGTACCTCTTTGTGTTGGAAAGGAGTATCAGTTAAATTCACATTTACCAGGGAGTTTACAATATCTAGAAACAAGCCCATGGATGTATTTTTGTTTGCTAGCAGATTAATTTTAAGCTTTACTGCAGTCTATTAATGACTTGATATCCTCTTCGTATCTTATACTAGCAATTTTTTATGTCTTTATTTCTTCCACCTTAAAGAGAGTGTAAATTCCTGTCTTATGTCCTGAATAGGATGCTGAACAATCACTGTCATAGTAGCTCAAGTGAAGCAGTTTTATTTTGCAGCTGGGGCAGGTTAAGAAATCATGAGCCATACCTTTGGCTTTGATTTACTGTTCTTTAAAATATACCAAAATTCATTTCCAGTTCTATGAACAAAACAGATACAACTATTTGCAATTCATTGGAGGAAATTAAGCCTTACAGTGGCAATGATCAAAGAAAATTCTGAACTTGATCAGGTTCCTGTGTAAAATGAAGGATGTAGGGTATGTTAAAAAAATCATACTGACATTCATTTCAGAAAGGGAACACAGCCCTGTCAATCGCCTTGAACAATTGTATAGGCAAAGATGATAAAAGTGAAAACTTTTCAGTGAGGTCAGACTGCATGTGATAAACGTGATCAATGAGAGCTTTACCTTCAGCTTCTTACTTAAAAGACATATATTTAGTGTAAATAACATATTTTATAAAAGAAATATTTTGGAACAAAATATTGCTGAGATGTTATTGCTATATGCAACTACAAATTTTGTGTCTGTGTTTCCATGCACATCCAAAATGCAATGCAATTAATAACAATTACATTGATAGTTTGTGAGTCATCATATTCATATGTGCATTGAGTCTTCTTTTGTACAGGTATTTTTGATTGTTCTACCTAACTTCTTTTCCCCCTTCTATCCTTCCAATAACACCGTCTCTTAAAATGTTTTATTGTTTTCACAGGCCCCCTTGACTTCCTTTCCTATTTTTGGTGTATTGTTTGGGGCCCCTCTAATGCTTTCTTTTCTAAATGTATCACACAGAGATTTTAATTTAGCACAGACAACTACTCAGAAGCCTGATGAAATACGTACTTGCTGATTCTTAGGATATGGGACCAAAATACTAGTAAAGTCCATTTAGTTCTTCAAAGATGCACTTAACAAATTCTCTTCTGTGAATTCTTTTTGAGACATTCAAATGTGTGAAGGTATAGTGGTCATTTGGGACAAAGGCCAGGCTAAGGTGACACAGAACAATACACTTCATATTTTTTGACAAATCAAAATGAAATTGGATAGGTCTGACTACCCGTCATTCTCTTCTGTTTTTCTCCTTCAAGAGTTGAAGTGAAATTTGAAGCTGGGAAATGGTATCTGATATTTTGTTAACTACACAGTGTTACCAGCCAGTTATCCTTTCTTAAAGCAAACAAAACTAAGTTATAGAAACCAGTTCTGTAATGAATAAGTGACAAGCATAAAAGAGCATTTCAGGTAATGCGGATCTTGAGAATGGTTTATCCTTACTGGTTGATCTTAGAAATATGTAGTAAGGGTAGTTTGGTTTTAATAGCATGTAAATTGTCATGAAATTTCTGAATTACAGAAATTAAGTGATATCAGCAAAGTACCTATATGCAATACATATAGTTAATTCAGATGTGATAAACAAGAAAGCATTAGCAAGACAACAGTCTTCATGACTGAAGATAGATGATGATAATGACAGCCATTTAAATAGCTGTAAAATGTGCCAATCAAACAGAATTGTTCCAGCCCTGGGACAATTTTACCTACAAAAGGGGGCAAGTAAATCACATGAGACAGATTCCATTGACTTTGCTGGAAAAGGAAAGACAAGCCTTTTTTATTGCTATTGATGTTTGCTCTTATTGACTAAGTGTTTGCCATGGACTCAAGTACCACCAGACACATAAATACAAGGAGAACCTTGCGTTTGTCCTTTATCTGACTGGGGGAAACAATTTGCAATTTACATCCAAAGGATCTGCAGTTTTCCTCTAACACATAGAACAGTTTGAGAAGACTGCTGAAAATTGGTTCAAATAATCCTCCTGTCCTACAAAGTCCTTGCTGAGTTCAAAGAGAATGTTTTCTTTTATACTGCAGAGGAAAACATTTGACACTCTATCACTGTGATTTCACTGCCTGAATTTTCTCTGAACTTTGCTAAGTTACAGCCTGGCTAAGTTTGCTATCATTGTACTTTGTGAAGATGCTGGGGCATAGGGTCACCTTAAAAAAGACTAATGCAGGAATTCCGTTTCTCATATATTTTTTTTTTGTGGAAAAACCAGTTCTAATAAAGTGTGAAGTGGAAAAATAACATGGAAAAAATTGTAACAGCCTGGATGATTAAACGGAGGAATATTTCTGAATGATCAAGATACAAGTAAAAATCCATTAAAGTAATATAACTCTCAACTGTCTCATTCCCATCTAGAAGCCACGGAGGATCTCATGTTTCCATAAAAGATAACAGACTTCAGCTGTTACATCTAACCAAATTACTGATTTTGCTCTGGAGGTAGAAATCTGTAGTTTGTTACCAGGAGTTTGCTGTCCAGACCTCTCAGGAGGGTCGTTATGGTGAGACTAATTGGAGATTGACTAATATCAAACAGAGAATACAGGCTTTTGACAAGGATGACAATTGAAGTTCTAGGAATAGAAAATGTGTTCTTGAAATTAATAGCTATTTAATGAATCACTATTTTACATGGGCCTCAGTTTGTTTCAAAAGAGTTTTACAAGAATAAATTCTTCTTGTGCTGTCAGTATTAAAGCAGTTATCATACATTGCTATCAGCTGTATCAGTGCTACACAGGTATAATACGGGAATTCACATGTAATTTACATAAAAAGCTTAATTTTTGACTTTTCTGTGATTGTCAAACTTAAGCACTTGAATTTAAGCAATTAAAAATAGATTCTATTTTCATCTGCTGATGAAATATTTTACATTTTGCGTTAAAATACAACGAATCATTACAATACATAAGTCTAAATTTGTTCGCACTGTTAGGCAGCCAATACCTGTATTTTGGGAGACTAAAAACAAGTGTAACATAATGCCAGAGTAGATGACTTTCCTTTCTAATTATTTTTTGTTTTCATTTGCACAGTTGGTGTGATAGAGGTAGTACTGTAATGAGAAAAAACTACTCCAGTCAGGTCCTATTTTATGAGGATCAGTAAATACCATGGGCTACTGTGAGAAAAAGAACATTCAGTTTTAGAGATAAGTGAGTTATCTGTGCTAAAATGGTTTTCTCTTTGCAGGATCATCTGGTAACCATGCCTTTGTGCTTAACAAGAGAATGGGTAAATTTTAGAGTGAAAGTGATTTTGTTGCTACATGGCTTACAAAGACAAACCTTGAAATATGGATCTGTATCTACTCCTGCAAGGTGACACTCTATTGACTTCACTTGATACTTGCTTTAGTGAGAATTGGTCCAATAGATTTTAATGCAGACAATGTAACAGAGAAAAATTTGCTTTCTGCACAGCTGATGGTACAATGCTGTTGTTTTAAACAGATAGGATAAATTGAAACACTCCCTCCCCCCCTTTCTTTTCCTTCAAATGTTTGAATGACAATGGTCTTTTCTGTACTTAATCAGTTCATAGATGTAAGATGCTATTCTTAAATAACTTTTATTTTTGTCAACCTGTTTTTTTTGCGTATGGTAAGTAGGAGGTCTTTCTAATCATAGCATTCCAATCTGAAGAAAATTTATAAGAGACATAAATAAGAAATGGCACAAATAACCTTGTTGCTAGTGTTCATTCCAAATAGAATAATTTCCAAGCCATTTGTCATTATTTGTCATTATAACTAGAAAAGGTTTATGGTCCTAGGAGCAAGGTCAAAGACTGCACGTAACCATCATTTACAATTGCACCAGTGTGAAATGACGTTCAGATTTTGTTGGTTTTGTCTTACTTAATCTCTTCCCATTTTATGAACTCTATATACCAATACAAAGACTGCAATGAAACTTTAATATTTCTCTTTCATGTGATGGGTCACTATGCTCTTCTGAAAAGGTGGAATGCTCAAAGTTTTGCACTATTCCACATTTGGGCAGAAAAAAAAGCAAAATAATAAAAATCCCAGGTTGTTAGACTGCATTCTTGTGAGCCTCCTAGTGTGTCAAAGTTTCACATTTATCATACAGTTCTGAAAGAAATATAATAATGTTCACCTGATAATGGCAAAAAGGAGTAGATACTGATTAAGCAAATGGCCTGAGTGGCCTGAGGCTTGGGATTTCAGTGCTGCCATTCTGTGATCTGTTTAAGCTAATGATGTTTGTGCAGGTAATTCTGTGCTTGACTCAGTATTCACTGATAACAGTAGGAACCCTTCTGTCTACTTTAGTGCATTTCGGATAAATTCATAACTGAGATGGGGACAAAGCCAACTGGGGAGAAATAGTCTTCCCAGATGCCTTCTATATGTAGAAATATTAAACATCCCCCCCCCC
>WEKX01022081.1:110000-147090 GCA_013390025.1 Pitta sordida | reverse complement strand
AAAAAAAAAAAAAAAAACCAACCCAACCCTGTAGAGAATTAGTTACTTGATCCCCAAAAGAATGTACTTTATTCTTTGTTGCCCTTCCTCCCTTTTTTGGTGTATAAGATTTACTCTAATCCTAGCAACAGCAAGTCTTAACTCACTGAAACCACCATCTTAGCAATGAGAACTTGTGGCTCTTTATGTGTATACATACTTGAAAATCCATAATAGGGTGACTTGCATCACACAATTCTAATGTACTGTATTTAGGAGATTGAATAATTATGCAGAGATGATACTTCCTGACAGTTATTTTCTTGACAACATAACTGTCTTTCAGAGGATCAGAGTAGAATGTCCTTGGAAGGAACTGTGAAGATCATCTAGTACCACCCCCTGTGCTGTTCACAGGAGCACCTTCCACCACAGCAGGTTCTCAGAGACCCATCCAGCCTGGAACTGAACACTGCCAAGGGATGAGAAATTCACAACTGCTCTGGAGAACCTGTTCCAATTCCTTCTCTAAAGGTGGTGAGGCACCTTTAGAAGGCTTGTAACTGTACAGTACATGTTGCTTGACAGTTGAAAAACTTGACGTTAGTATTTGCATTTTAGACCTAGGTCAACACTTGAATTTTACTGTCTTGTTTGTAACAGCCTCAGAGTCATGGACTGAAATTAACATAGCCTTTAATACTTCAGTTTGGCTTGTAACAGAGGTTTACAAATACCATTTCAGCAAGCAGTGGCTAGAATCCCATCAAGGTTTCTCTAAAAAACCCAAAGACTTTAAATCCAACACCCTTTCCCCACCAACTCGGAAGACACATAGGTACTTGACGCCTAAAATGTCCCATGAAAAGTGTGTTGAAAGAGAAAATTTTGTGTTCTGGCAGGAGTGAATACAACTCAAACAATTATTCTATTAGAGAAAATAAACTAATTACGAATTTTGCGACAAAAGAGCCACAGTACCTGGCAGATCCCTGCTCTTGAACTGCGAGATACTTTGTGACTCAGAACATTTCCCTACTTGTGATGATTTTTGTTCAAGATCAGTTAAACCTCATTGTTATGCTGGCTGCTCAGCACTGCCCTTGTCTGGATACTGCTATGGCTGAACCAGGAAATTGTAAATAGAGGCATGAAACTTTGGAAGAACTAATTGGAATGCAAAAAAAAGCATTATAATTTAAAAGTGTAAACTGTAAACGTGAGCACAGGTAACCTCTGGAACAGAAAAATGTGAAGGAGAATAAGATCCATGGGGTCAATTTGTTACCCTTCATAAAATAATAATGAAATCCAGAAGATCACACCCATTTTAAAATATTTGAAAAGCTATATATAACCTGAATACCTCATTCTCCCTTTTCATGCTGGAAGATAATTTTTTCTTGTGAACAGAAAGAGCCCTTCTCTTCCAAAAGCTGACCCAGCTAATAAATAAAGAAACACCCCCTCATAAAACCCTCCTACAAAGCCTTACAAGCTTTCTGTCTGCCTTGACTCCTCAAAGACTCAGCTAGTTTTGCCTGCCATGAATTTGAGCTCAATCAGTGTATGAGGATTTGTTGATGGTCTATCAGATTTCTCACCACGGAACAGCTTCCTGATCAAAAAAGTTTACACAGAGGGTATCTTACAAAAAACGTGTTGTAATATTACCTGGAATTTCAGCTCATGTGGAGTGAGAATGAATGACTAAATGTTTATTCATGAGGGATGGTGGCAACAGAGGTTGTGTAAAGCGAGAGATCTGCATTTGAGTGTTGTGGGTAGCCATTATGTGTGAGGTATTTTAACACTAATCAAACAATACCTTGCATGTCACAGATTCTCAAGCTCTTTTAGGACTAGCTAATGGAACTGGAGGGGAATGCTGTGACATTTGTGAGAGCCACGCTGCACTGAAAGGAGCGGCGGGGAGGGGGGCCAATCAGACTGAGGTTTCAGTAGTTTCTGCGCACGTGCCAGGTCCCACAGCTCACTGGAAAATCAACAGCTGGTATGGGATCCCACAAATTACGGACTGTGACTATGCGAAGGATCACTGTATAAGAACTTTTATTCTATACAAAGAAGAGCCAAAACCAGTGGTCAGAGGAAGAGCAGCACACACACAAAAGTGGCTATAATGCTAGTATTTGAGTGTTTGAGAGTGTTTGAGAGACTGGAAATTCTACTCAAAAATAAGAAGAAAAGGATCAAAAAAGGACCAGTCTTAATTAATGACGGGAAAATCAATAAATAATCTGTGGTCGAAACAAATCTTAGGAAAATTTTAAACATCAGATCAGAAGAGGACTGTTGAGACTTGCCAATGGAACAGAGAAGCAAAGGTGAAGACTGGTGCTAAAATTTCACAGGGGATTAGTACTGCAATTAGATATTTTTTAATTATGCAAGGTACAAGAAATGTGAGACAACAAATATTTAATAAATGGCCAGCATTATTTATTCATAGAGAGGGAGCCAATGGAAAAGGAGGAAATGTTAATTAATTTTTCACATCAATATTCCCAGTAGAGTATGTAGATGCTGAAGGCAAACAAATCTCTTATACTGCAAATGGGTTTTACCATAGATAATTATAGTTGTATATGAAGAGTAATATAAAAACCTGTATGGAAGTCACACAAACTCAGGCTCCAGATCTCAAAGCAACCTCAAATTATATTTTTCCTGCAAAGCAAAGGTTATTTTATGGGTATTACTTTTTTACCATGTAAATTTTGTAATTTACCATGTAATTTTGTACCATGTACAAAATTCTGAACAGACATTTTGGTTCTTTGTCCAAATACTTATTATCTCAGTTTTTATGATATCTTCCTGAGCCAGTGTTTCTGAATCTTTCTGGAATGAAGCTTGATTCTGCCATTTCTTTTCCACAACTTCTTCCACATGGTGTAATTCCCTGATCTATTTTCCAATCCCAATTTTTATTCTTTCCTTCCTCCTGGGATTCTGCTACTTTCATTTTGCTTACCTTCATTCAGAAGCAAAAGCACAAAGAAGTTAAATAAAACCCACATACAATTTGCACCAGATAAAACTACATATTGCACCTTACCTGTAATCTTCTGAAAAGCTTCCTTTATGAATCTGTGTAGTGACATTGGCCAGAAGCTTTATTCAGTAGGAGAAAATCATTGAGTGATTTAAACAGAAACTGAAGAAAATTATGAGAAACAAAACACTAGACCTGTATATTTATCACTGTCTTCTTCAGAACTGAAAGTGAGAAAAAGACAGGAAAAATCGTTTTAGAATTTTTCCAGAAATTTCAGTAACTTCTGAAAATTAAAAAGATAAATCTCATAATTTAAATAGTTAGGTGCCAGTTACCCATCTGCAGGCAGCAGTAGTTGAAGGCATTCCTGGAAACTTTGGGCCAAGACCCAGGTATCATATGACAAACATAACAGAGGTTTCATCTCTAGGAATCAACTTGTCAGAACATGGGAACTTCCCAATATTCAAGTATTCTGGATCTTGTTGCAGAAGATAAAGAAAACAGAGATGTTGAATTTTTCACTTGCAGATTGCTTCCTGATGAAGAGGAAGTAATTGCATATGAGCCACTGCTGAAATGTGTTTTGTAAACGATTCCCTTGATAGCAAAGATAGGAGAGCTGGGGTAAATTATGAGATAATAACTCAAAATAATTTCTGCTATACAGATTGTCAGAGAATGAACTGAAGCTCAGACAAATAGCGAGCAGTCACATTCCCAGAGTAGAAGATAGATTCCACTTATTTTAAAAAAAATTGTACCTCTTCCTCTTTCTTTGTGTTCATTTGACTTGGTGGTATTCCACAAATGTCAGCTGTGCCTAAAAATAGAGAGCTTGAGATACTAATAGAGTCAGAAATTGCTAGAAACCATTAATTATTGAGTATTTTAGGCACATAGGAAAAGGGAGAATTTATTCCCTGAAGAAGTTTGATGTTCCATAAACTGATTTCTAGTGAGCAAAGAATCTTTTGTGCTGTTCTTAACTAATGATACCAATTTTATATGGAAAAGTAAATGAAGAATGTGCAATAACTCGTTCACTTTCAAGACCAAAGCACTCTATTATTTGGGGATTTTTCTGGAATAATGGATGTGAAAAATTCACAAATATGCTGCTGTAACTCTATTACTCCATAATACACTTTTCAAGAGAGAAGAAGAGCTTTAACTAGCACAGAGTATGTAATTTGAAAACTAAAACTGGACAGAGAAAGAAGTCCACAAGACAGGGTTTTATAAAAGTTTTAGAAACTTGTTGAAGTTCCTAATTTAACTGTAACCTTTCTTGAGCAGTGAAATAGAGTTCAAAGAGGACCTTAGAAACCCAGCTCAATTTTGTTCTCAGCAAAACCTGGAGGAGGTCAAAGAAACATTTTTCTTTAGTCAAATCTTTAAGAACAAATCACAGTGTAATGGAAATACGTTTAACAGGCAAAAAAAAATCACTGAAACTTTACCTATATCTTAAGTATAACAAAAAGTATAATATTTTAGCAGGATTTTGTCATATTTTGCAGTACTGAGGGGACCCCAACAGATAGAAAACCAATTTAAAAAGTGTCTGCAAACAGAGATATTCAAAGCGATCTAAGTATTTAAGACTGTTCTGCTGGAAGATCCATCCAACTCTTTTACAGAATGACAAGTCTTAGAGTTTGATCAAATTTCTCAGAAAAGAAGTCATGCTTTTTTTTTGTATCGCGTTATAATTTGATTTTGATTATCATTTATCCTTTTCCCTTTGACTACTTTTCTCCACTAGTTACAAGGTAAAATGTAAGTGGATCTAGCAAACAGAAATAAATTTTAAAATTGTCAAGTACCCTCTTTGTTACCTTTTAGTTTACTCTTCAGTACCCCTTTTTGATATATACTTACTACTAAACCATTGACTTAACCGACTAAATTGAAATTATTGATTAGATATTATTCAGCTTATGTGTAAAATATGCTCATGTTTTGAAGGTTCCTTTATTTCTCTTCAAAATTTCAGTTGATCACTCAAATAGTGTTTTGACTATTTGTTCATATTTCCTTTCAGCTTCTGTAATTCCTTTATTATCACACAGTACATTGCTGCTACTACTATCTTCATGGCTGTTAAGATATCTGAACATGCTTCTAGAAATAAGGAATGTTTTGAATGTATGAATGTTTTTACTGTTTTGAAAGGAAAAAGAGGACACCATTTTTCTTTTTTTCTCATAACTTCTGTTATTATCAGTAAATTTTAAAGTAAATTTATATGAAAATTCACTTTAGTACAATGATAAGTGTCCCCACCTGGCGTGTGGGAGACCCGGGTTCGATTCCCGCCAGGGAGACAGTGTTAAGAGTTGGACTCAATGATCCTTGTGGGTCCCTTCCAACTCAGAATATTCTGTGATCTTGCCTGACCAACCTATACTGTGGAAAATAGCAGTTTTTACTTGTTGTGTGGGCATACTTTTTTTGAATTAATTCTTATCCAGAGTGATCAGACCTGAAATGGTGCTACCAGAATGACAGTAGCAGAGGGAGTTCACTGTTGATAATTTGATATTAACTTTTACTAGCTGACATCTGAAAATAAGAACTATCAAGTAGAAAGACATGTACCACAGGCTTGAAACGGAGATCAGATGTGCCACACAATTTTGAAAACTGTCCACTGGATGGGGATACAGAAATATAGAAATAGAATACAGAAAACCAAAAAATACTGCTATTATACAAGGTTTGCTTTCCTATGGTAGTTTCTGGCTGAATAACAATTGCTAGTGAGTTCTGAAAAGATGCCCAGTATGCTGTAAATTTCATTCATTGATTACTTGCCTGGGAGACATACCTTTTTTAGTTCTACTCAGTGATGGCTCACTTGCTGAGATGGATCTATTTTGATTTTTTAAATCAATCTCTTGTACAGCCCTCACTATATACTGTAGCATTGCAATAATACTCTTTGTCTCAGAGAAATGGGGTGGAAGGTAGGACTGGTACCCTGGAGTAAATCAGCCAGCCTTCTCAGAAAGAGTGTGTTAAATATTAGTTTCTTCTGTCCTTGAAGTCTGCAAAGAATATCAGCTCTCTAGCAAGGGAAGATTCTTAGACATTTATGTAGATTATGAACAAAATATTTTATTTATGTAGAGAAATTTCCTAAATTACAGTTAAAGGAATTTGATCTGTCTTTGGGATATGTCACATCAGATGAGAGAGGCACTTTCATATCAGGCAGAGGCTACAGGAATTGCTGTGTATAGCTCCAGGGACTCCAGCTGTGCCCTATACAGATAGAACTCATGTCATTAGGCTACTCAGGTATGCTGCAATGTGGTC
Source organism: Pitta sordida (assembly GCA_013390025.1). NCBI lineage: Eukaryota > Metazoa > Chordata > Aves > Passeriformes > Pittidae > Pitta > Pitta sordida. The sequence goes on along the minus strand of WEKX01022081.1, from coordinate 140,765 downwards.
ACAAATGACTTTACTTGTGAGGCTAATGAAAATGTTCTACAGAATGGACATGAACTGGTAATATGTGCTTGCAGCCCAGAAAGTCAACCCTACCACGGGCTGCATCAAAATCAGTGTGGCTAGTAAGTTGAGCGAGGTGATTCTACTTCCCTGCTCTGTTCTTATGGGACCCTACCTGGAGGTCTGTGTTCAGCTCTGTGGATCCCAGCACAGGAAGTACATAAACCTGTTTGGTTGAGTCTAGAGAAGGGCCACCAAGAAAAGTAGAGGGCTGGAGCATCTCTGCTATGAGAAAAGCCTAAAAGAATTGGAATTTTTCAGCTTGGAGAAGACAAGGATTCAGGGTGACCTAGTTGTGGTCTTCCAGTACCTAAAGAGAGCTGACAAGAAAGGTGGAGAGAGACTTTTTATGAAGGTATTGTGACAGGACAAGAAAAAATGGCTTCAAACTGAAAGAACATAAGTTTAGCTTAGATATTAGGAAGACCTTTCTTACTGTGATAGTGGTGAGGCACTGGAACATGTTGCACAGAGAAGTTGTGGTTGTCCCATCCCTGGAAGTGTTCAAGGCCAGGCTGGACGGCGCTCTGAGTAACCTGGTCTAGTGAAATGTGTCCCTGCCCTGAGCAGTGCAGTTGGAGCTAGATGAACTTTAAAGTCCCTTCCAGCCCAAAGTATTCTATGATTCTATGATTGCTGAAAATGTATACTGTGTCTTACTGACATTCAGGATTACTTGTATCAGCTGACATGATACCTTTCAGACACTGTCTTGGCTCACTTTCAATAAAGTGTCAGAATCTCCAAATCCCATTTGTTATTGAGTAAATGGTGGAGAAGTAAGATGTCCTCAACCAACTGCAGTCATCCCTTGATTATCATGGATCACTCCACCCCCGCCCCACTGTGAAGTACTCGCTGATAGGCAGCTCATTAATATGCAAAATAGTCCTGCCTGTTGCCCCACCCCCCTCAGCTCTGGAGTGGCATTCCTGGAAGCTTCTGGCACTATGTGACCCATCAGGGGAGCAAAGAGAGTCCTCTCTGCCCTGTCCCTGCCCAGGGAGTCTCTGGGAATCAGGAGGGAGGGGCCCCTGAGGCCACACCACTGCCGTGGGGAGTCCCAGGCTTCTGCTGCTGCCTCTGTGATAGCTGCAGTGGGCTGAGGAGCCACCACGGGGCTGTGATTCTGACCCCTCCCCACAGTGTTCCTTCCCGGGCACGGATGCCCAGAGCTCTGTAGCAGGGAACACAGTGGGGAGCCCTGACCCCTCTCTGGGCATGGCCCCAGCACTGCTATGAGGGGCAGCTGAGCAGCAGCCAGGTTCCCAGTGGGTGGGGTCAGGACTTTGAGCAGCAGCGCAGAATCATGGGAATCATGACTTCCAGTCATGGCTGGTAGGGGTAATGAAGCAGCTGTTGCAAACGAGACCACCGCCGGGACCAGAGTGAGCAGCACCATGACTGCAGCTTCAGTGTCTGCAGGTGGCTTCCACACCACTGCTGGGCTCACCTGTTCCCATCCTGGGAGGTTGGCCTGGCACTGCCACCCTGCCAGGGTGTGGTGGCCCTGCTCCTGTTAGAACGTCTTTCTACCAAGCTGTGTTTAAACATGGTTGCAGCCCATTGCCATGGCAACAGGGGTCCCAGTGGAGGCAGGGTGGAGGGACCCCTACAGCCCCTGAAATCACTGCCAGGATCACAGAGAACAATGCTCTGACTGCAGCTTCAGCACCTGTGGGATGCTTCCACCTCGCTGCTGGTCTCACTTGCTCCTGTCCCAGGGGGTTGGCCTGGTACTTCTGCCCTACCAGGCTGGACTGGCCCTGTCCCTGCTGGAATGTTGAGCTACCAAGCTGTGTTTAAACATGGCTGCAGCCCATAGGCAGGGTTACGGAGATGGGGCTGGCGCTGACACTGTGAGTGGGGCACACTAGCAGTGCTCCATCATGAGGGGTTGCCTTGACACAGCGAGAGCTCACCAACATTGTCACGGCAATGGTCACTTATTTAGCCAACCGTAGCCAGCCCTGGCGAGGATGCCGGGAGCCAACTCACTGCAAGCAAATGCTGGAGCACTGTGGCCTCACTGAGCCTGACCTGTGTGGGCAGAGTGGCAGCTGCTGCAGCCAATGACACGGTGTGGGGGGATGGGTGAGACGAGCTGGCGGCAGCACCGGAGAACAGAGGCATCTCATGCTGAGAGGGCTTGCAGCCCCTCTCCTCCCTACCTGACTCTCCGCCTACTGCCCCTCCCCGCAGCTTTCTCCCATTCCCTCTCCTCCCCTCTCTTTGCACCTCCTGCCCCTCCCTCGCCTACCCCTCCACATCCTAGAGGAGAGCCCCCTTCCCTGTCCAGTANCAGCTCAACATCCCTTTTAAACTGGGGAGCCCAGAACTGCACGCAGTATTCAAGATGGGGTCTGACCAGCGCTGTGTACAAGGGGAGGACAACCTCCCTGGACCGACTGACCACACTGTTCTTGATGCAGGCCAGGATGCCATTGGCCTTCTTAGCCACCTGAGCACACTGCTGGCTCATATTGAGTTTCCTATCAATCAGTACACCTAAGTCTCTCTCCACTTCACTAGTCTCGAGCCATTCCTCCCCCAGCCGGTAGCGGTGCATGGGGTTGTTATGGCCGAAGTATCAACTGTTTTAAGTGTTTCTGACATGGCAAAAAAAAATCTACTGTATAGGAAGTGGTCCTTCACAGAGAGAGTGATTGCACATTGGAATGGACTGCCCAGGGAGGTGGTGGAGTCGCCGTCCCTGGAGGTGTTTAAGAGAAGACTCGATGAGGAGCTGAGTGACATGATCTAGCTAGGGGGGGTAGGACTGGATGATCCAGTGGGTCCCTTCTGGCTCGAAGTGGCCTGTTAGACTGTGAGGGAACAGGTTTGTGTTTACCATTCTGGGATGTGCGTTCGGTCTCTGTATGGGTGTTAGATGGTGAGTTGGACTAGATGATCCTTGTGGGTCCCTTCCAACTCATAATATTCTGTGATTCTGTGATTCTGTGAGCCATGCCACTTGACCACAAAAAAATTGCTAAACACTGCAGACCTTCTACTTGCTTGAACAACAGAAATGAAAAGACAGCAGAAATTCTTACACAAATAGTGTATATTAATACCTTTGTGTGACTTCCAAAAGAGCACTCCGCCACCTCTGATCGTAGCTTCGGCTCGTGATTTGCTGTAGACCTCCTGTTACCCAGGTTTGTCCCCACCTGATTTTCAAACCCTTTCCAGATGTATATCCATTGCCAGCATTACATGTGCATATCTGAGGGGAGGGAGCAAATAAAGTGGGAAAGTGCCCAAAGGGAAGGTCATCTACTTGCAGAAGTCTGATATCCTCAAGATGATCACTCAGGGACCTAGATAAATTAAAAACACTTCCCAGCCAGTATTCACCTGAGGGGCTGTCCGTGCCTGCCCCACTCCCGCTGCTCATCACACTTCACTTTCACAAGCAGCCTGCAGCCCTGAGATGCATTTCTCTGTGGAGGACTGTTGAAAGGACTCATCCTTTCCAGCATGGCTCTGTGTTGTTTATTTATGATGTTGCTGCTGCAGCAGGTGTGGGGCCTCTGTAAAAGAACACACGGCTCTGTAAGATAATAAAATAGCCAGGGGGCTTTCTGCATGTTTATGTCACTAAAGGCTCTTCTGAGAGGAACAGTTTTAGCGTTTGAGGGATGAAGTGCTATTTCAGAGTCTGGAGGATGCAGGCATTTTAACAATGGAATGATTTGTGCATATTTTTTGTGTAATAAAAAGAGCAGCACAATATGCCTTCTTGCTTGCTTGGAGACCATTCGAAATTTTTAATACTTAAACCAAAGAGGTAGTAACATGGAGTTCACTGCCAGGCTGATATGAAGACAGAAATATTTTTTTCTCTTAGCTAGGAGCTGAAAAGGATGATGGAAAAGACTTTCAAAAGAAGTGTGATCAGGAGGGTGAGCAGGGGGTGTGATTGCTAAGATATAACTTAAGTGTGCCTTGCAGTTTCAGATACCAGAATATCATGGCGTGGCTTTGCCTCCTACTTGACTGCTTTGGTTTAAAGATCTCTATGATTTTAATACTCAATCTGATAAATCAATTTTAAATGCTATTCTTTTTTTTTTTTTAAGCAAATTATTGCTTTCTAGACCACATTAGATTTTCTGTTGTAGCAGCTAGCTGAGATTCCTAGCTTTAAAGGAAAAGAGATGCAAATATTTGTATTATATTTCTCTAATGTATATGTATTTGCATATTTGTATATATTTTATAATATTTTTATTGAAAAAAACTTTTTATTAAGATATTTTGGAGTGACTGTGGAGCAACTGGTGTAATGAAGTCACCTTGAACATAGGGTTTTAACCCTCAAAAACCATAAGGCAAGCTCACTAGGTGTTGAATGGGTAGTATAAAATTTCGCACAGAACAAAAAAAATGTAATTTAAGATTAAAATTTTATTTTGAATGAGCTGAAAGCACAATAATAAAACTCTTTTTCTGAATAAAACTACTTCCTGAAGCTGTATTTAGAAACATTGAATCTTTAATGAAATGTAATACAGATATAGAAACAATAGTCTGTCTCAATCAAGACATTGCGAATCACTTGCAGGCAAAATTGTGTTTACAGTAGCATACTCTTCCGAAAGACCATAATGTAAAAAGCTGTAATTTTTCAACTTTAAACTGCTCTATTCATTTTTACAGACAACAATTTTTAATTGTCTATTATTGTTACTTGCCAATTGCCATTTAATGAATTTCCATGTTGAATGCTCATCCCACTATTTGCTGAATGCTGGACTATTTTCTGTGTAAGTGCTGGTCACTGGAGCTCAAGCACTCTGCATAGATCTCACATTTCCAATTTCTAAATCAATTCACATGGCAGGTCAGAGAAGCCCTGATACATTTTGGTACTGCTTATCAACATTCTTGTTTTAAGGCTCGTTGTACATTGTGAACAAAATACTTTTGTTTACATTTACAGAGTTAGTTCCACCACTTAGTCTAAAATATGTGTTTATACAGAAGCATATGCTTTGCAATAATGGAGCAAAGGTACAGAAAGTAGATTAAAACCACAGTATGAGTTATTACAGTTATACTCAAGTATGAGGATTTTCCTTACCTATACTTACCTCTTAGCTTATAAGGTACAATATCAAGTCTCCACTCTACATCATTGGTAGCAAACCTTAAAGAAGAGCACATCTTTTCATCTCCAGCTGTCCAGAGTCACACAGTGCAGATGTCTTGGGGTCTTCTAGCCTCTCAAAGTGAATTAACCTTTTCTTTCTTTTCTTTCTATGTTTATATGAACCATTTTTATTATGATTTGATGCTAGGGCTTCACATGTTTTGGTGAAATTTTGTATCACTTTTTCCCCCCTTTTCATTCTAAAAATTACCATCAGATACTTCAGTGAGTTAATTGCTGGCTGCATACTGCACTCTACTGATTGCTGCCTCTGCCTAAGGTCCATAATTTATGAGTTATTTGTGAGAAATATCCATGTCATGATCTACTAGAAAATGTGTGCTTTTCCTCTTGATACATGTTTCTCTAGTTTATTTGTATTTCTTAGTCACTCTGTATCACATATTTGTTTCAATAATTTTCAAAATGTTATTTTACCTAGAGATTTATGAGTTTATTACATTCATGATTCTAAAATCAAGGAGGAAGTGCTGTTTATGAAGATAATTGCCATGTGCTTTGTTAGTTTCTTTATTTTACGTACCAAATTAAAATTGATAATTTTCAAAATCATTTTTAATAAACTTCACCATGCAGCTATTACAATAGATAGAAGGTCATAAGTCACTTTTATTTTTTGAAAATAAGCTATTTTTTACTAATAAACCTCCACATTAAAAACATCAAGTAACAAGCAGTCAAAAAAGATTAAGAGGAAAATTATATTTCTATGTTAAATAAACTATTATTATTATTCTAAATCATTAAGGTAGAAAAGCAGTTATTTTTTAAATGTAGTTCTAAAGAAGAGATAGTGTATTGATAATGCAGGTGAATGGAGTCCAGTGCTATATGGGTAATGCTTGTACAAGTGTCTGCAGGTTCCTCTCAAATGTGTTTATAATACCTCAGGCTGTGAAGTTTTAGCTTTGAATAGTTTATTCACTTCAACACCTATATTCAGCTTATGGAATAGCTGAGGGAACCATGAGAAAGAACTGGTCATAATTACTTCTAGTCTGTAATATTGGATATTAATTTTCTCTGCTTTGTGAATCAGTCATGCTTTCCTTTATGGAAAAGTTCTTTAAATGGCAACACAGTGTGCATTTGAAGCATCCCAGTTCTCTTCTGTTTGCTTTATATATATAGGTTTTATATATACACAGTGTGAAAGGTTATTATATTCTCTTATATTCTAAAAAATCATGTTTTACTTCATCACCAAAATATCTGCTTTATCACTTCTTTTATACAAAAATTTTCCACAGGGCAATATTGTGCCCTACTGAAATGCATTCAGAAAAATATGGAAAAATAATTATCCAAACAAGCTTTTATAATAAATAATAAACTACAGTTAGTCTCCTAAGGTGTATGAAAATATTTTTGTTCTATGGAGTGAGTGAAAAAGTTTAATGAAGATAAGTATGAGGAACTGTTAGAATGATAATGACTAATATATAATCAAGAGGAATACCATTATGAAAAAGAAATATTTTTAAACAGTCATTTTAGGTCTAGAAGTTTCCAGCTATCGAAGTATTTATAAGTTTTGAAATATTTAAGATGGCTTTTGAATCTCAGGACACTGAGTATACATATTATGAGAGTATCAGTGTCATATTTTTATGTTGTTTGTACAGATCCATCAATAACACGAAAAAGTGGATAGTCTCCTTTATGTGGTAATGGAGCAGTGACTCATTTGACTGAAAGCATGAAAACATTTGAGAGGCATTAGATAAAAACTTACCCAAAGACAAGGAGTAAGTCATCATCTGCATCACAGGTCTAATGGAATGCTCCTCCTTAGCTATTTGCATAATTGAATTATTTTCTCGATAAATTAAATATTTTTACTCTAACCACTGGTAGTTGAAATTGCAAAAATACCTCAAATGAGCCAATAATCAATCTTTGTGTGTTGGCTATAGGTGCCTCACAGACTGCCTGGCAAGTCTAAAGGTGGGCTTTAAAGGAAAAGCCATTGCAGTCTTAAGCTGAAGAAAATGGTATTGTGTCCCATTCTCTTCACCTCAGAAACACGAAATCATGATCATTTTGTTTACTAATTGTTCTATTTGCAGTCTGTGAGATCAACCTCCAAAGATGAAGTACTGGTCATTTATGTGCAAGGAGAAGAGAGTTTAAGGAGACAACTGCAAATTGTGAATGTATCAGACTTCTAGGGAAAGTTTTCTGTATTCTAGGGTAATCAGAAACACTACAAAATATTTTCTATACAAGTGTTACCAAAACTGTAGAGAAATATAGAACCCCCAGTTTCCCTGAGTAATAAAACTCTTTACTAATTCTCTTTACTCTGATAAAAGAAACTTTACAACTGTTGTACTTGTTCTCTGAGATATTAAAAACTAGGTTTTTAACGGTAAGCTTAAAAATTTCCTAGAAGTGACCCTCTATAATGTTTTAAAAGTCATGTAAAATTCTCTGATAATTTTCATGTTCAATTTATTGAAGCAATGTATAAAGAAAATTTAGGCCTAGGGAGTTTATACAGAGTTCCCATCATTCATTGTAAAACTTAAGACTTAATACAGAAAGACATATCAGATTATAGCACAGACTAAATTCTTCATGTATTTCACTGTTGCACAAATCAATAGTCCATGGGTGTGAAAGCAAAAGAAGAGCCCTGTGAATAAATTTTCTGGTCTAGGTGTCATGCTTATAATATGGTCAGTCTACATTAATGCTCCATGGAAGTGAATCAGGAAGAGTAGTTTCTGAGGTAACCAGAGTGCAATTGGACAAGAAAGAAATGTTTGGGTTTTGAGATAATCATCTTAATTGCATCTCTAACAGACTATGTGTTTGAGAGTTAGAGGAGCTGGAGAAGTCAACAGGAAAACTTCTCCACTCTTTATAATTTGTCTTATCAGGTACAGCTTTTTTTGATAGAGCAGTTAGAATATTTTCTCCTGTTTCAATGTCCTTTAATATGCATTGAAAACTAGAGGAGGTCTTTCTTAGTTCTCTCATTCGGCAAATTTCCCAAATCTGCAAGTGAAAATTGTGTGTGAAATATATTAATTTCCTGCTGTTTGTTATTGGCATTTTTTTCCATGCTAAGCATCTAATCTAAAGTGTGGTTTTTTCCAACTCTGGGAAATTATATATTATGATTCAGATGATAATGCTCAGGTTGGCAGTGAGCAAGGAAAGTAATGCATACTCAGTATAATGATAGTTATTTTATTTTTTGGTGAGCAGATGTAAATATTTGTTCTAAAAACCTGTGACCAGGCAATGGGATTACTTATTTTCAGTTTCTTCTATTGTTTCAGAGATAAAAGCTAAATTCAACTGTTATTTTTGAATAGGAATGTCATCCAAATAAAATGTGATGAAATTATGTCATTCATATATGAATACATAATTCAATACAGACCTTGATTTTAAGTAGCTATAGTTGGTACTTCACGTATAGAGTACCTGAAGTGATACACATATTCTGAAGCAAATGCAAATCCCTGGTCAGAAAATGGCCAGAATTTTTTCCTTTACAATATCTTTTCAGCACAATCCCACTCCTTTTCTAAATAGTACTGTGGTGAAAGTTTTGCATCCTGCATCCTCCTAAGGGGCATATCAAACTGGCTGCTGTAATGGGTATGACTATGACAGCATGTAGCCATGTCCAGACGTATCTCTCCCAAACAGTTTTGATATCACTATTTAGTCTGCTTTGCAGTCATTTAAAACACAGTTTGGCCTACTGATTCTAGCTCAGTAAGGTGAAAAAATACTTAGGCTCACAGAGCTACTACAACAATGTTGTTACCTTTATAAAACATAAATCTGCATTTGTTTTAGATGTGAACATGTCCAAAAAAAATTTCTTGGATACTGCATATATAAGTAAAAAATCAGAAGTCTCTGGGATTTTTTTTCATCTTTAAATAAAGCCATAAAATATTATCTATAAACATTTAAAAATTATATACTATATTATTGATTTAAGGGAAATCAGTCAGGACTCAAGGTAGTTGCTTGCAAACAGAGAAAAAAAAGTTTATTTTTAACCCAAGAAACAAGGAAAGAAGAACAGCAATGTCCCCTGCCCTGTCAGGTGCCAAAAGCCCTCGCCCAGATTTGCGACCTATTTTTATACCCTTGCCTCATACATATGGAAATTACTCCATGAATATACATTCCTTCAACATTATGTCATAAATTTCACGTTTACTTTAAGGTCTTCGACCAATCAGCTCAAATGTTGCACATTCTTGTCCCATGTTTTGACTAGAATCCTGTTTAATTTACCATTCAGGACTGGGAAACAAGACTTTCTTTCCTTTAATATTGCGTGTTTAATTTTCAGGCCAAGTGAATGATTTTAAAATCCACAAATCCTTCTTAAATTCATTAAAATTTCACTATTTCACTGAAATCCCTAAAGCTCTATACTTCTACCTAACTCACTAAAATCTATAATTTTCTGAATCGTCAAATCATTATGTATAGTTAGTAGATGTTTCTCCTTTGATAATGAAATACCTAGTGCTGCTTGTTGACTAGCTCTGTACATATTTCTATGGTTTTGTCATGTGTTGTTGCTCCTAAGTTATGGAAAGTCTGACCTAGAACACAAGAAGCTCCCTTGTGTAAGATGTAATCGGAAATACCAGCCACTGCCTTTAGACTTACTGCTTTGTCATGGATTTGCATAGTTCTTCTATTGGAAAATACTGCTGCATTCTCACTTTCAGTTGAGTTAAATTTTTTCCCATTCACTTCATGACCAGTTGCACAACCGTTTTTTGGAACTGCATACACTGTGGTGCAGAAATGATAATAAAGTTTGGCAAGGGAACTTCTCAAAGTGACAAACGATTACCACGACAACATATTGAATAGCTTGAATTGAATAAGACTTCCTCATCCCTCTTCAATGGAGTGGTGCGCTGTTCAAAGGAGAATTTATCCTCTGTAGCTGGACTACTTTCAGGTCTTATTGTTCTTCTTATATTTCAGCCCAATTTTGTGTTGGGTTAACAATGTATCAGGTCTGATAGTACAGTACTCTAACTCTTTAAATTATATTTTTATCCCACTGACTTTAGTATCTTATACTGAGTGAACCAATGTTATTTTCAATATTAGCAGAACATGAAAAATACAGAAATAAAAGTAAATAATATAGTAGTTTTGGGGTTTTTTTTAATAGCATAATTCCTTTGGTTGCCTGGAAGAAGCTGTTTTTAAAAATATTTTCAAAATTGCTTCTCTAATTTTCCTTGCCACTCTGCAGAGAATAATTCGGTCAAAATCACTTTAGAGTAATGAGGATTATTTTTATTAAGATCATAGTTAATTCTAAGCATGATGAATAAGTGTGCCTTGTTTATCAGTGAAGAAATTACATTTATTTTGTGGCAATCCAAGAATTATTGTCCTAACAGTTTGGTATTCAAGTGCCTCTCGTTAAGAAGAAGAAATAAGTGCATATGTGTCTGTAGCAGTAGGTACAAAACCTGATTACAGAGAGAAAAAGTATAAATAGCAACTTAAGAGCAATATAATCATGTATGAAGATGCATAACTCACAGTCTTGAGCAGTATTGTACCAGTCAAAATCCAATTCTTCAATAATTAAACCATTACTCAGCAATAAGTTTCACAAAATGGTTACTGAAAATTAAAACCACAGTAATTTTGTTTGTAAGGGATTTGTATTCAAAAGTTTTCAGAAATCTTGTAATGTGCGTTCATTTTTAATTAGTTGTTCTACAAATCCTTTCCTCAAGCACAATCCTTTGAATTTCTCAATAAACAAGGAGGCATGAGACAAAAGAATGGAGCCCCTGCTGATGGTTTCCTGGCATATCCAGTCCCAGTTTTATAAATTAGAACTCTGCTCATTTCAGATTAGTCTCTAAGCAATATGAGCTCTCTCCCTTTTAACTCTTGCAAAATACCTTAAAACTTTTTTAGAACTGTATTGGTAACATTACTGAAGAAAGATATTGTAATGGGTTTTATCCAGGCTAGATGCCAGGGCCTGAACAGTCGCTCAGTCCCAAAATAATAAGATGATATACAAAGGGTGGATTGGAATAAGGCAGTTCAATATAAGCAAAAATAAAACAAAGCAAAAGCACATGCAGAAGCAAAGCAAAAGAACTAATCTCTACTTCCCACAAACAGAGGTGTCTACATCCAGAGAAGTAGGGCTCCTATGCATCTTAGAAGGCATCAAGAACAATGAATTCCCCCCTGTCCTTGCTCCCTTCCTCAACTTTTATATCTTAACTGATGTCACATGGTTGGAATATCCCTTTGGTCAGTCTGGGTTAGATGGCTTACTTGTGTCCCCTCCCAGAATCTTGCCCTCAGCTGGGAGGAAGGGACAGTGTGCCCATCTGTAGTCAAAACACTTGCATGTTATCAACACCCTTCTAAAGCACAGCACTGCAAGGACTGCCATGGGCTCAGATGGATCTAATACAATCTCCACCCCTTATTTCATACCATTTACATCTTGCTCAGATCACAGATAGTGAGAAGATATGTTAATATACAGTGAATCCCTGGTGCATTGCGACCTCTGCATTGCAACCCTGACCATTTGCGAGGAAATTTTCTCGCGGTTTTGGTTCAACCATTTGCGAGTTTACCCAGCCGGTGCATGCGCAGTGCCTCTACTCTGCTGAGGGGTGGTGCTGCGGTGCTTGTGGGCCGGGACTCACCCTGCCCTGCGGGGAGTAGGCTCGCAATGGCGGCACCATGCCCTCATCCCTGACCTGGGAAACTGCCCTATGAAAGTGAGGCAAGTGAGGTCAGGCAAGCGCTGTGTGCTGGGAGAGGGCATCAGTCGTTGTGCCAGGAGGAGGCCTCTGTTCCCCCACTCTCTGGGACCATACTGGCAGTGCTGCCTCTTCCAGGACCTATGGATGTTAAAGGGAAGGAAAATCCAATACTGACCAAACCCACCATCCCCGGGGACACCCCTTCCCTGCCGCGGAGGAATGGTGAGCATGTGTGGTGGCAGCAGCTAGATTTCCGAGCCCCCTCTGGCTCGGCCGACACCCCCACCCTGAGAATCCATGGGCTTCTCCGGGCTGTTGCGACCGCATGCTCACAGTTCAAACCCCATGCCGTTGCTCCCTCTCCCCGACCCCAGTGCTCATGCCTGGGCACTCGGCATGGCGTGCCAGCCTGATGGGGCTGCCTGCGCAGCACGGCCATGGGGCCAGTACGCCATGCTGGGGCTGCCAGCGCCCGATGTCTGGCCCACTGGGGCTGCTGGTGCGGGCTGCCAGTGCGGGGCAGCTGCGGGCCTGCGACGCCTGGGCATGAGCACCAGGGTCAGGGGGAGGGAGCAGTGGCGTGAGGTTTGGGCTGTGAGTGCGCAGTTGCAGCAGGCTGGAGAAGTCCACAGATTCTTGGGGGCGAGTGTGTCTCCTGAGCCAAAGTGGGCTCAGAAACGGTTCCCTTTGCTCCCCCGTGCTCAGAGAGCCCGAGAGGAGAAGCAGAAAATTGTCCGCTGTGCTCCGGAGTGCCGGCAGGAGGAGCAATGGGCATGACCTGCATGCATATTAATGACCCGCGCTTCTTTGCAAGTTTCGCTTTCTGCGAGGCCTGTGGCATGACCCGTTCCTTGCAAATGAGGGGGTATAACTGTACTATATATTTCGCCTGTCTCCCGTACTTTCACAAATAGATGTTAGTTCCCTCTTTTGTGTCCTCCTCCTGCTCCTCCAGATCTTGGACTTCATTCCTCCAGATCTTGGTCTTCATTCCATCAAGATGGGTACTCAGGACAGAAGACACAGCATAGTCAATCGTTGGGCATCAACACCAACCTGGCTTAGGTCACCTCAGGTCACTGTCTCTCTTTGTCCCTGCAAAGTCTGTTCTTCATTGTCTTGCTGCTTTACTCCCTGAAACATATAACTCAATACCCTTGTAAAGCACAGCATTGAGAGGACTGCTATGGGTTCAGAAGAATATAATAGCTGAAAAAGGTTACACAGACACACATAGTTGACTAAAGCAATAAAAATATTGTTTATTCTTTTCTAATAAACTAGATATTGCTCTCGTTTCATTACAAAAAATCTTGAGACTCAAGAAGAAACAAAGTAAATCTAAAATACCTTTGCTTGTAACTTTCCAAGTTAAACCCAAAAATGTCCTACTGTAAAGTGCTTTTTCTATGGCTGTGTACAGTATTTGCCATGCCATGCAGCCTTAGAATAAAAACCCCTTTTATCTTTGGACTACAAGCATTTTGCAATTGCTTCTCCTAATTATGAAGGGAAAACTGGTGTTGTAAAAAAAAAATACTGTTACGGAAGAAAATGAAATGCTTGGTTACTTAATATTGACATTCATACTGTCTAACCATATTTTCTAAAGCATTCATCTAAATTATATGTTCAAAATGAACATGGAAAATATGGTCACAAAGAGAACCACTGGATGGAGCTGTTTGTTGTGACTTTTATTTTACCTGGAGATATTAGAGAGCTGTATGTATAAAGTAGTCTCAGTGGGAAAAGAAGAAGAGAATGAGGAACAAATTATAGGGGAGCAATACAGAAAGTTATTCAGAATCATGGACCTAAATAGATAAACAATTTAATGGAGAGAAGTTGACTGAAGTGACAGGGTAGAGTATACCAGTAAACTGCAAATAAAGTTGACAAGTAAAGCAAAGCAGGAATAGTAAAAAAAAAATCAGCAATAATGCAAAAATTAACCTCAATAACTGCAGTAATACACTATTCAGGGGGTCTAACTGGACGTTTAGTGCTTAAATTGTGTTAGCATGTAATTTCTTTCTTTAGAAAAATATAACACTGGTAACATAGGGAAACAGACACTGTTTATAAACAGGAAATGAATGATCGGAGCAATAAAGAATGATGCATTTTCAAAACAGCACTAAAACTCAGCTACATTAGGCTTGACTCTTCTTCTGATGCAAGTTTACTAACGGTAATGTAAACTGTTTAAAATTACAAGACAAAATCTGTGCAATTCAGCAATAAACTCTTAATTATATGCTCATTAGTACTTTGGGAAGTTTTGGCTTTTATGTTTCTAATACTTGGAAGTGCTACAATGATTTCTAAGTTCATGAAGGTGGTGGTGGTGATGTGTGTGTGGGAGAGATATTTCCTTTATTCATTTCTTTCATCTATCTTAGAGCAAAGTGTAGGAAGATAATTGTTTTGAAAAATCAAGGCAAAGCCTTAATAGAACCTCTAGACAAATTCAGTTTATCCAGTCGCTCCTAGAGTTCTTCAAATAAAACAAGAATTAAATACGATTTTTAACAGAATCATTCTTAAAGTGTTATGCTAATTCCCAGCACAATCACTACTGCAGCTTTAAAAAGGATGTGAAAGATGAAGTATTGAATAATAAAACTACTAGAGAGATGGTTCAGATAGGTGTTAATAGTAATTTAGGATAAGAAAAAAAGTAAACCCTAAAACTGGAGAGTTTTTAATTGAAAACATCTATTTTTTTTAAGGAAAAATAAAACTAAAATAAAAAAAATCTCATTAAGGGGTTAATGTTAAGCTACAGACCCTCAAAAATATGGTAGCCATTGTCCATATGACTATGCACCTTTTGATAAAAGAGAGTCATAAAACACAAGATGGCAAAAGTGAAAAAGATGAGCCTTTGAGATTTATAAAATATTTATTGAAATTCCTTCTGTGTACTCAAGAAGTACACAGAGCTAGTGACAGAGATTAAATGTTCAGCATCTGCATTGAGATATGCTGAGGTTTTAATGTACTGAATATTGATTGTGTGATGAGTCCTAGAAGTTTGTTTCCTGCAATTGCTCACAAGAAGAGAGGGAAACTAAAACATCACACCACTCATGTACACCAAGTAGGGTGTTAATGGATTTGTTGAAAGGATAACCTTCCATTCAGTCTGTGCATGTCATTAACAGTTCCTAAAAGCCCATCAGAGTTGTTTAACGTTTTTGCTCATTGAGATTCAAGAAATATGAAAGTCTATGTGTTCCTTTAGAATGGGAGCTTCCAAATAAAATACTTGTCTCTAAAGATGTCCCTTAAGACAGGAATTTTACTTTGCTATAAGTCATCTTTTTCTGCACTTGGGAAGTAAAAATTCTGTTTTGGTACGAATATACAAGAAAATTAATAATTGTCATCACTTTGCAATTGGTAAAATATTAGAGGTAAGAAAATTGAAGGTCATCTTCGAATAAAAAATCTTGTAATATCCACAATCTCCTTGACATTTTCTCAAGGTTAACAACTGAAATTATGTGAGGAAAAAATGGCCAGTTGATTCACTTTAAATAAGTATTTATATCTGGTAAATCCATTGACAAAGAACTCTGTCCTGCAAGCTGTTGCTTTCAAAAGCTGCAAGTTGAATTTGGCCTATATGAGTGCTTCAGGCCACCTGCGCTTAGTAATCACCGAACCTTGTCTCATCTTCCAGGAGCCATTAGGACTCTGCAAAGTTGTCTTTCGTGGTTGAAAAGACATCAGGCCTCACAGCAGTATTACTGTCACAGCTAGGGAATGAGGGATTCAGCTCTGGGAAGTAGGTGGTGAGCTCACTTGTAGTGGTCACACATTGTTTCTATTGCTCCCCATCCACAGCATCCTGTGGTTCCCTAATACCACAGGCAAGATGATTCTATAGGACATGAATTTAGAAAGTCATGTTGCATACCTATGGGTTGTTTAAGTTATAAATCTTACAGCCTTACACAGCTGGAGGGAGAAATCCAATGAACAAAGAATGAGAATTAGAAAATATCGGTTGACTAAATAAAGCAGGGAGCTTGCATAGATCACAAATAAACTGGAGTTTCATTTTCTGTTGTTTTTATTTAAAAAGTGGAATTCTTTTGATCTATTTTCTTCCAATATTTTTAAAGTGAAGAACTTAAAGTTCTTCTAGATGTTGTCATGTGGCAATAATGACACTCAGAATACAGTAACATCCATGTAAGCAACTACAATCCTTTCTGTTTTTTCTGACATTTGCAATTTTTTGGGGAGGTGATCAGTTCACTTACACATCTGTTTCAAGACATGATTTTGAAAAATCACAGTTGAAAAATATATTTTCAATTTTTACAGGAAATAATTTTTACTCTTTCTGATATTAAAAGACATCACTGGTTAGCTGTTTGTTCTCTTTGGCCAAGGTTAAACTAAAACAGTAATTCCAGTAAGTTTTGCTGATTTTTTCCATATAATATACCTTATCCTATTTCAACTGAAATTCTGGTGAGCAAAGGTCATAAAATAATAAAGGAATAGTGAAAAGTTTCTTAAAAATGCCATACAGAACAGATATGCATAGATTTTGTGGTGGAATATTTCTGTATGCTGACCTGGACGGGAAGGGAACATTATATGCTGGGTTACAAACTGGTTGGAAGGGCGAGCTCAGAGGGTGGTGGTGAATAGTACAACATCGGACTGGCGGCCAGTCACCAGCGGAGTCCCACAGGGGTCAGTGTTGGGCCCAGTACTGTTCAACATTTTTATCGATGATATGGACGAGGGAATTCAATCCATCATCAGCAAGTTTGCAGATGATACTAAGCTGGGGGCAAATGTTGAACTGCCAGAGGGTAGGAAGGCCCTCCAGAGGGACCTTGATAGGCTGGAGAGATGGGCAGGCTCCAACAGTATGAGGTTCAACAAGACTAAGTGCCAGGTTCTTCACTTTGGCCATAACAACCCCATGCACTGCTATCAACTGGGGGATGAGTGGCTCGAGACTAGTGAAGTGGAGAGAGACTTAGGTGTACTGACTGATAGGAAACTCAATATGAGCCAGCAGTGTGCCCAGGTGGCTAAGAAGGCCAATGGCATCCTNTTAGATGGTGAGTTGGACTAGATGATCCTTGTGGGTCCCTTCCAACTCACAATATTCTGTGATTCTGTGATTCTGTGATTCTGTCACAGTCTACACAGTCTGTAAAGATGTGTTCACAGGTCCTCTGCATGGGTGGAGGAGACACCTATCTTAAAGGTCTTCTCACAGAACATATCCTTGCAGTCTAGTCTCTACCAAATGAGCTGTTCTATAATCTATTTCAGGCATAATTTACTGCCTGATAAACTTAAAAAATATGTCTTCGTCCAACTGGTTTATCTTGACTAAGTGGCTAATGACCTGTTAAGTAAACAGTTGAGCTTTCAGACCCTCAAATCAAATTGAATACTAGAAAATAGCTTCAATCACTTTCCCTGAGAGAGGTATACATTTGTGCTGGGATCTGGATTCAGCTCAGTAAAGTAATAAAGTAATGTGAAGTCATAGGACTCACTAAGTCCATCAGTCACACCTGCACTGAAATGACCCATTGCTCACCCATCCAGAGATCTAAGTATCTACTATTACTGTCACTCATTTTTGATAAGTCGTCCTGGCAACCAAGAAAAGGTTGTGCTTATAGATCATTCCTTTATTCCACAGGCTATAATTTACTTTTCTTTATAAGCCGGAAAATGGGTGAAACAAACAATAACTGACTCATGTTGGCTGTTGAAGACTTAAAATATTGATGCTTCCTTTACTCAAGCTGTTCAGCCTTGCAAAAAGAGAAGACTTGGGTGTTTTATTCACTTTCCTATGTTCAGTTGCTCTGTGTTGCTCATTATGAAAGAAATAGAAAAAAGGAAGTTGTTGAGAAAAACAATCTAGCACCCAGAGATCAGTTTTTAATCATGTTTCTGTAGACATACTTAAAGCAGGCAAAGACAGAAAGAGGCAGATTTCCTTCTATCTCATCTCACAATATCACCTAGAAATCTAAAAAGTCTAGACTTGTTTTGATGACTTATGCTATAAGCATTATTTAAAACATAAAATTTATATTCTATTATTTATCTACAAGTCAAGATATTTATTTTATACAGAAATCCCTTGAATATCATGGGACATCAGTTCCAGAAAGAAGTCATGATAAGCGAAATCTGCAAAGTAGCGGTAAATATGGTAAAGCCAGTAAAGTTGAGGAAAAAAAACCCACGATGTATTGAAATCTCAAATGGTGAAACATGAAGTAGCGAGGGATTACTGTCTGCTTAATAACAGACACTATTAAGTCCAAAAATATTTTAAGTAATCCAAATGATATATGTCCTTTCTTCATAGACTGAGGGCCATTCAAAAAGTATCTATGTCAAACATACTGTGAAAACGTACAGTATGAAGTTGAGTCCCCTCATGCTGGACAAATAGAATGCTTTAAACCCCATTTTTTTCTGGATCTATGTGACACAGTTTAGCAAATTTTGTAGTAATTTCATGAGCCACCAACCTATATTTATCAACCTCTGTTTACTAGAGAATGGTACATATTAATAAAAGATCTGGGAAAAATCCCAAAGAGCTGTGTGACAAAACTTATTGATGATGCTAAGCTATTTAATATGGCATTCACATATAGTAAAGCTGACAATGTAGGATTACAGAAGTATTATACAACTGAATGACTGTATTGTCATACATAATACAAGAGTCAACTTGTGTAATGGTAAAATAATACAGGCAAGGGAAAGCTCCCTCCTCCTCCAAGTCCACCTTAATAAATGCAGTGATAGTCTTGCATTTTTTTCTGTGCAAAGAGATCCTGGTGTTGTTACATATAATTTCATATAAGCACTGGGTCAGGAGTGGTTATAAAAGTAAACTAAGTTAGAGTGATTCAGAAGGCAGCACGTAACAAAGCAAAAAACTTGTCTGAGTATATTCAGCATGTCTTCATCTCAAAAATCTTGTACTATTTGTTTCCCTTTTCTTAAAAGACATATAGTAGATCTCCAGAAGGCACAGAGAGGAGCACCAAGGATGACTGCCCCTGGTCTGTTACACACAATGCTTGGGAAACTTCCATATATTTAAAACACCAAGAGATTTTGCCCCCACAGATCTTGTAAAGTCTTTGGTTCTTTGATACCTTGAATCACATAAAGAGAGAATGCTTCATGCATTTACAAGGGAATTTATTTTAATTTAATGCAAAAATAAGTATTTTGGGAAAAGACAGAGCCAAGGCAGAAGCATTCCATTAAAAACACCCAGCCAACAAAGCAATGAGTAACAAAGCAATCAGTAATTGGTTTTAAGTAACCCAAACAAGATTAAGGAAAAGAAAGGAAACAGAGCTTGAAAGAGTAGAGAAAGAAGACATTAAAATAAGGAAATTAGACAGCATCTCCAGAGAATCCTGTGGCAGTCACATGGCAACAGTACATCTCAAAAGGAAGGCAGAATGGAGCCTCTTTCCTGTAGTATTTATGTGGTGTGACCATACTTCCCAGGTGGGAAATTTGGTCTCCAGGTCAGAGTGAGGGGTGGTGCAGCCCATCAAGACTCCAGGGGGCATGGTGTGGGTAGGCTATCAGACAGGCTTCATTAGATTGACAGCTTAACTACATGGCTCCAGTTGTGTTGGCTGCAGACCATGTGCATCCCAATCCTGCCACGAGGCTGCACGCCTGACCAGGGCCCCTCTTCCAGCACACTCACAGATAAGATTGTTGGTCCAACATAATAATTAAAAAACCATGTGAGATATGATTTTGATATCTCAGATGATCCTGTACTATTACAATCAATTGTGAAATGACATAACTCTTTCTTGGGATTCATCCTTTGGAAATGAATATCTGAAATTTAAATTTCTGAGGAAAGTTTGCATTTCTTGTTGTTTGGGGTTTTTTTCAGTAGCACTTACTGAGTCAGCCTTAGAGACACAGAGAAATCTTGGAGAAAGAAATTGATTTTGAAGTTCTTGTGTTTTATCTTTTAAACTAAGTAGGAGAGTAGATATTCCATTTTGCTGAGATGTAGCTAAAGTCCTTTGTATAAGCTAGTTAAAAGCTAACATGACATTCCTGATGTTTTTGAAGTAAAAATGAGTAGAAAAAAGTTAAATAATATTAACTCAAATACTAGAGATTTCAAGAAAAGACGAGTTCAAATAAATTTTTAAAATAATCTAATAAATTTTGACTTGTATAGGATACACTGTCCATTTGTACTTCAGAAAGGACAGAGTCAAACACTAAATGTTCTGGAAATATAAACTGAAACTCACTGTGCCACAGAAAGGAAAAAAAAAGGTAAAAAATAACACTCAGCTGTTACTTTTACACTTACAAAGATATCTCCTTAGAGAACACAGGCATGTTTTCAGCTTTGCTGTTGCCATTATAAAAAACTTAATCCAACAAACAAACCCAAACAAAAAAACCGTGAGAAATGCAGTTCTAGCATTTCTGCACTTCCTTGTGCACTTGTGTTAAAAATGTGTTAACCATTCTGTTTCAGACTGACAACATAGATTCCAGCTTTTTTAAGACTATCAGAAAAATACAAGAACTATACACTGGAAATTGAGAGGTGAGAAAATCTGGAAAATGAGCAATATGCTGGAAAATGAGAACAAAATCTGTTATTTAAAGTTACACAGATGAGAGATATTCTTATATATGAAAAAGAAAGACCTTTGTAGGAATTTTAGTTTACTTCACTCTTTAAAACATGATTGTATAATCTTATTTTTTTAAACTTACTGAATGCATATTTAAAGGCATGATTTGACCCATAGCATTTTAATCAAAGTAAAATAACCAGTCATTCTGTAATGTATTTGGTTACTATAATTATGTATATATAAGGAAGAATAAATGATTTCAAATCATTTTTGTTGTAAAATATAATACTAGCTATACAGAAGTTACTATCAAACCAAAATGCACTGATGTGATGTTAAAGTACAACCATCTGCAGCTGATTTTAGGCAAAGTTTTTTCAACATCTGCAGTCCAAGGAAAGAGATTCAAATGAGATAAGATTACAAGATTTAAAATACTGATGCTTTAATATAAATTTTAATATAATAGAAAAGAAAAAAATGAAGACATTATCACCTTATAGCTTCAAAATGTAGTAATGTTTGTGTATTATTGCATTTGTTTATTTATAGTCAATTTAATATTAATTCATATTTATGTGATATTTTTACTCTTTGCCATGAAAATAGATAGATTTTATGTCATTTTTTTTTTCTTATATGGAAATAAGGCATTGATTTCTTCCCATTTTTATATGTGAAATAGTTTTATTTTGACATTTCTAAATGATGAACAGTAGTTCCACACAGAACAGTTCCTCTGCTGAAATTATCTATTCAGGGTCTCTTTCAGCTACCTGGCGTGGCTACAAATGGAACATGCGGTTACTTTTGTTGTATGGACAGCTGTGGATGATTCTGATGGTCTCTAGCTTTTCTGCCTGTTTATCAAAATGATATGCATATAAGAAAGCATTAAAAATTCCTATTGAAATAGCAGAGATCTATTCATGTAAAAAAATTGATCCTCAGGTAAAATTATATGTATTATTAAAAAAAATCATCAGAATATCACCTTGTCCCTTTTTATGTTTATTGTTTTTACATTTGACAAGTCTGTAATTAAAAATTTTATAGTAATTTGAATTCTTAATTACTGGGCACAGAATGGAGTTATAAATGCCATTTGGTTTGTCGTTCTGCGTTGGCTTATTCATTAGCTAATCTGTGGTGTACATTTCTGTGCAATGTCATTATTTTGAACTAAAACAATACTTTCAGAGTTTGAAAATAACCAGGGTATGTATTGATTGAACAAGTGAACCCTTCATATTTTCTCTGAGCATACAGTAAATAAGGAGTGATTTAACTGTGCTTTGTTTTTCTGGATACAACTGTGGCTGTGTTGTGTCTAAGTCTCACTAGCAGGAAATCTCCCCCCTAGCAACTTAAAAGACTTTCATGATCCTGATTTAAATGTTACTTTCCTCCTTCAAAGCCTAGGAGGATGCTGTGAGTCCAGATTTTTAATATTCTTATGCCATACTTTTCAGTTTTCTGCAATACCACACTTCTAAATACCGTCAGCCCTCTTGCACTTTGCGCCCCCCATATTGCAGCTTCAGATCTTAGCGGCATAATTTTTTTAGCGATGTAGGAGACCTGTTTTGCAACTGCGCATGCACGACCTGCCGCCGCGGTGGTGGCGGCCCCGGGCTGGTCCAGGTGGCAGAACGGGCGGCGGTAGTGGCTTGGGCTGCAGCGGGGGCAGCACGGGCAGCGGCAGGGGCACGGGTGACAGTGGCAGCGGTGGGGGCGGCAGCCACGGGGGGAGCATGGGTGGCAGCGGCGGAACAGCCGCCATTCAAAGCGGAAGTCGGGCTGTGTGGGTCCGAATTTAAGACCGCAGGTGTACGATATGGGAGACCCAACTGTACTTGTATTTTTTATTGTTGGATTTATTGTTTTGGGGTTTGTTTGGTGATTTTTGTTAGTTTTGTTGCCCTGAATATGTATAATAAGCTTTTGTTTATTTTTAGGGTGTCTCATAGACACCTTCAGAATTCCTGGGCCAAATTTATTACTGTCCAGATACAGAATTGGAATGACCTCGTGTACCAAACATTTACCATTTGCAAAGCTGATTGAGAGTGATTGAGGCACTTACAGATCATGCCAATCAAACATGTGAGCTGTCACCAGGATATCCTGAGGTTAAGGGAAGGAATTCCTAAGAAATTTGACTTGGAGTGATTAAAATACAATGTTTGCAGACAATTGCTGATTTGAGGATTCAGGAAATTATAGATTTTAATGAGTTAGGTAGAAGTATAGAGCTTTAGGGATTTCAGTGAAATAGTGAAATTTTAGTGAATTTTAGAAGGATTTGTGGATTTTAAAATCATTCACTTGGCCTGAAAATTAAACATGCAATATTAAAGGGAAGAAAGTTTTGTTTCCCAGTCCTGAATGGTAAATAAAACAGGATTCTAGTCAAAACCTGGGACAAGAATGTGCAACATTTGAGCTGATTGGTCGAAGGCCTTAAAGCAAGCTTGAAATTTATGACATAATGTTGAAGGAATGTATATTCATGGAGTAACTTCCATATGTATGAGGCAAGGGTATGAAAATAGGTGGCAAATCTGGACCGGAGCTTTTTGGCACCTGACAGGGCAGGGGACACTGCTGAATAATATTCCTCTTTCTTTGTTTCTTGGGTCAAAAATAAGCCTTTTCTATAGCTTGCAAGCAATTACCTTGAGTCCTGACTAATTTTCCTTAAATCATTGCTTTCTCAGTGAAAATGTAGGTTTACTGGTAATAGAGTTTGACAAACATTTGCTTTGCCAGTGATTCAGAACCTGTAGCATATGGTCAGATGTACTTCACCTTGCATTCACTTGCAGCTATAAAAGAAAAATTAATTTTGAAATCAAAAGATCAGCAACTGATGTATTTCTTATGATAAATGATGTAGTTACACCAACTTGTAAAATAAAAAAAATCTTAAATTCTAGTTTTCTGCTTTTTATCTTTATGTTTACTGAAATATTATTGTTTACAATGTCACTCAGTATTGACAAAATGATTCTGCTTGTTTTCACTGAAGCTATGTTTTTTATGCTTTCAATTGGTATAAATTCTGTTATATCATACTGGAATTTACAAAGGCATGACTGAGAGCAATGTATTTTATACTCGGTATTTAAGCAGTCCATAGTAAAATTCTGTTGAGAACTTCCTTCACTAGGTTGACAAACCAGTTGTTAATCACCAAGACTATTCAGTTTTCTTGAATTTATGTTTTCAAAAAACCCCTGATTTGTAATTTCAGTTCTATTTCTCCTTGTGAATAGATCAGTGAATATGATCTAAGGACCTTATTCTCAGCATAATGTTTTTACAGATGCTATTTTTATCCTAGGTGAGAATCTTGCTTTGAACAAGTAGTTTTACATGTTGAGCTGAAAAAACCCTGAAGTAAGAATAATGCCTATGCTTCAACCATAATGGATAGCTGTAGTCGTGTGGGAGACCTGGATTTGATTCCCGCCGGGGAGACAGTGTTAAGAGTTAGACTTGATGATCCTTGTGATCCTTGTGGATCCCTTCCAACGCAGAATATTCTGTAATTCTGTTATTAGTGCTTTGGAAGTGGAAAATGAGGACTTATTCTAACATGAATACACCTAAGATTAATGCACTTAAGGTAAGTTTAATAACCTGAATTTTTATGCAGAGAAATCTAGGTACCACTGTAGCATCAGCAATTGCTGTCTCAGGGTCCCTGGAGAGCTATGGAAGAGTTATGCTATTCCTGAATGATGCAAGGAAAGATAACAGCACGATACGAAGCTGCTCTTCAGAAAACGGTGGGAACACTAGATAGCAATCTAGAACCCAAATCAGCATGACGCAATTGCAGACAAGGGAAAACACCTCCCTGGAATGCACAATCCTCTATTCTAGGAAGGCTTGGCAGTGCCCGAGCTGGAATGCTTTTTTCTGTTTACTAAGTGACAATGGGCAGATCTCTAAGAAACGTGATGTACAAAGAGAGATCAAATAAATTGAGGTTGTCTGGAACATGAAAGGAGACATGAATACAGTTTCCTGAAACTCCAGAAATACAGCTTGATTATGCTATTTTTGGCCCAAGATCCTAATTTTTCTCTGTACTTTAGATTAAATTAACATTAATCAGGGCACAAGGACAAATCTATCATCCTTCTGGTAAAAATACTTGGGGTTATAGAAAGAGATGTGTTGGATTTCCAGCATCTTTCATGGTTTCAGGTAGATAAAGAACTGAGAGTCCCAGCTTCTGCCAGTGCTGTGGTTACAGTGTAGCATGAACCTAATTGAAGACTACTTTACTTTATTTGGGTAGCAGTAGGATTTGAGTAAAACGTTTTCCTGAAGTTGAGTAAATATTTAGAGTAGTTACTGTAACATGGAGCCCCATGCCTTTCTTCTGATCAGCTACCAAAGCCTGGCCCTGACTTACGTGGCTGTGGCTCTACTACTTGGAGGAAACGGCTTCAAACCGCACTAGGGCTTAGATGTGTGTCCAGCCTTTGTTTATGCTGGGTATCAGAAATATTTCTTAATGGAAAGCGTGGTTAAGGTTTGGAACAGACTGCCGAGGGAGGTGGTGGAGTCACCATCCCTGGAAGCGTTCAAGAAACAACTGGATGTCCCACTTAGTCCTCTGATTTAGTTGACAAGGAGATGTTTGATTAAAGGTTGGACTCAATTACGTTGGAGGTCTTTTCCAACCTTAATGATTCTATGATTCTATGTCATAATGGATATAAAACATATATACCTATGCAGTAGCTTAATAGTAATCCTGGAGATTTTTTCATAAATGCACATATCTGGGAATATATTCCTGCCACTTGCAAAAATTATATTTTTGTGTCAACTCATCAAAAAGGGAGACCACTATATTTTATTTATTCAGAGGTCACAGTGCTCTACTTTTCTGACTGCAAATAGCTTCAGATATTGTACTGTTTTAAATTGAAGCTGCTGATAAAGATTAGATTGTTAAAAATATTTTGGCTGTGCACTAGAAATTAGATAGTCATCATGAAGGTGAATGTGAGAAGACAGAGTGAAGGAGACAATATGCGGGATTCAGCAATGTTCTGACAAGAAAATGATTGCATAGGTAGACTTCCAAAATCTTGTCTGAATATTGTCTGAATATTACCTCTGCAATGGGCTCATGTTGGAAATGACAGAATTCATTTCAGGGTCTGTCATGAGAATGGTAAAGAAAAAAAAGGAGAGAGAAAAAAAAGGAAACTATTATTTAATTAATCACCTTGTTAGACAAGAGGATCTGCTCTATAATGAGCTGTCTCTGAGACCTACAAAAGAAATTGGAAGTAGTTTTACAAGAGAAGACTGATAGTTTAAAGTGAAACATAGCACACTGGGCATTTTTTCACTAGGATGTGATGGTCAGAATTTGATGGGAACTAGTAATAAGAGATTCCTTTTGTCCTATAGTACTGTATAAAATAACCATGACACAGAAGATTATTCCAGAAAACAACTAGTAGAATTAAACAGGAGGTGATCTGGACACTACTAAAGTCTACCCTTTACAATCTTGAGAAGTCAGAGGTGAAGGTATGTATACTCCCTTACTTGTGGCCTTTCCGAGCTCTGAGTTACTCTGCTCCTAGAGTAACTGGGTATGTGTGCAACCTGAGAGACGAACATTGGAGTTATGAGTGCTGTGTACAACTACAAATGTGTTGTAATTAAATATATATAAGTTGCATATAAATTGACTCTTAATAATTTATCCATGTGAAGAACATAATATTTTTTAAAACTGAAAATGCACAAATATTTTTCATTCAAGACTAATTTTTTCAATTTTTTCTTTTTAAAACTTGCATTAATACCGTATACTGTATCATCTGAACTGATCTTTGTGATTAAAGAGGTGCAATTATATGATTTTGATTCTATCTGGTGTACAAGAAAATTGCTATTCCAGTATTGAAGTTTCATGAGCAACGTTAAAAATGTGTGGATGAAAGGGATTTTTCAATGGACCTAGCAAATATGGAAAGCACATCTTTTATTTAGATAGGGTAGAATTACAGACACCAAAAGGTACTGAGGGGCTGCATTTTATTTAACATAGAAGGATAGTCTGAAAAAATACTACCCATCTTATCTTCAGAGATAATTTATTGTGGGAGGTACATTCATTTCATCTAGACGTCGTTTTCAGGGGTGTTAGTGAGGGAACTGCAGGAGTGAAAAGTTTATATCTGTGTCTTCCTAATGAAATGTTTCTCTTTTATGCCATAATTAAACCTTATGCATCATTTTTGTTTAGGGAAACATTCACATGAAGAGGTAAAGTTATTAACATATGGTGTAGCTAATCACTCAGAGCAAAAGAATTATTTTTTCAATAAAACATATTGAAACAGTTCTATACCGTGAGTGCCATTTGTAGAGGCAGCCTTTTTCATTGTTGAATATGAGAAGTTACACACACTATTTTCATTATCCCCCTACTCATCGTAATATCAACTTTGTCTTCCCCGCCTAGCTTTCCACCAAAGTTCAACTTTCAGTGCAGAAGTATGAAACCATAAAGGCTGATACCTTCAAGACAAAGGTTTGTAAGGCAAGTCTTTGACAGAAGAGGTTCCAGAGGTGGCTTCTCTGAGAGAAAATACTAGAGGCTTCTCTCAAATCTGCCAGTGAATGTCAGCTGGCTCCAGGACAGACCCACCACTGGGCCAAAGCTGAGTCCATCAGTGATGGTGGTAGTGCCTTTGGGATAACATAGCAAAACAGGCAAAAAAGTTGCTGCACAACAGCAACTGCAGCCACAGGGTAGAGGAGCGAGAATTTGTGAAAGAAACTGTCCTGTGGATACCAAAGCTGGGGAAGAAGGAGGGGGAGAAGGTGCTCCGTGTGTTGGACTAGCGCTGAGTGGTGTTTGGCACAGAATGTTAGGAGTGCAGGGGGGTCATTAGGTCTCTATGAACTGTAGAGAGCATGAAGAAATAGCTACAAAGGAGGCTTGCATGGAATTAGTATCACATGTAGCAGGGCTTCACTGTAATTAGAGTGCCAGTATCTCTGGAAGTTGAAAGTTATGTGTGCTGTGTGTTGCACATGACAGTCGACTATCCCAGTCACTGTAATCCTATCTGACAGAGTAGCAGTCAATGGAGAAGTGACTGTTGTGCAATTCTGATATGTTTTAAACCATTACTGAGCACTTCTACCCATAACTGTAACACTTCTCTGCCAATCAACCTGTAGAACACTGTCAGTGTGCTAAGCCTTATGGACAACTCGCAGTATCAAAATGTTTCCTGAAATAAGAGAATCTTTTGTACAAAACAGAGACATCCTGAATGTAAACCCTTGCTGTTCAGCAACACAAAACAGAACTGATGTCAAAGGGACTTAGTATCTGATTACTGTATGCATAAGCATTGTGTTGAGGTGAACCTGCACTGCCTTTTTACTGATATGGCTTATCGCTCACAAATGAAACTGCTTCCTAAAAAAAAACCAAACCCACACTTTTCATGTTTAGAAGCATCACTCATGTCTTAAAGAACATACATACAAACAAATGTATGTTTTAATTTGTCATATTCACTTCCCATATATTCAAAGAAGCTTGAAAGTGTTGTCCTTTCCCATAGGGTTTCTGAACATCCATGTTGTTCTGGGAGAAGCAGCCTTGAAGAAGTAGCTGTGGAAAAGCTCTTGAACTGGTGAGGAGACAAAATGAATGTGTAGAAATCACAAGAGCTGCCTTGTCACTTGAAAGAAACTTCCTTGTCTACTTCAAAACACTGAAGAGCTGTCATATTGGCTAGTCAGAATTATCATTCGATCTGCCTTTTAAAAGGATTATTTTTTCATTATGACTTACAGAAATTTGAAAAGTTATAGACCAATAATTCCTTCTAGTCTAAAATTTGACTAAGAATAAAAAACTTCAAAAATTACTGTTTTGTAATTTTTTGTTTCTCACAATTTCTTATATTCTAAGGAAACTTAGAGTGTTGTAATTTAGAGTAAGATTCTGGCATTACTTCCGCCTCTCCCACCAGATCTGATAAAATAATTTCTCTCCTCAAAGGGAAGTGAAGAGAAAGAAAAAACCCCATGATGCCAACCTATGACATGGGAAAAATTTATAACCATTTTATTTTTTTTAATATTTTTTGAGTGAATGTACTAGAGAAAGTTTTTGCTAAACATTAAAAAACCATATTTATATTGAAAGCACAATAAATCTTTATTGGTTCAGTTTTTGCTGGGATAATTCTGCAAAATAGGTTTAATTCTGTAAACAAGAATATTGGTATGACAAACACAAGAAAACATTCACCTGCTCCACTTAAACAGGAAAAAAATCATATGGATTTCAGCGCATGTTGATATAAATTATGTTAATTTATCCTTCTTAGGGATAATTTATTTATATGACTGTGTTTTCAAAACTTCACTTGAAGTATCATCCAAGGATGCATAAATATGCTATTATGTAGTGCAGATGTCCCTTGTTTCCGGCAATGGTGTAAAAACTAACAAATAGCAATTATCAAACAGATGCACACTATGAATACAGTGTAGGCCCTCAAATTTGAATCTCCAATGAAATCTACAGTAGTTTTCACAGTGTTTTCCTAATCTTTTCCTTTTGATAGCATCATGGTAGAAAATTTTAAATTCTATACTACGGTTACTAATTACACGAATCAGCATAGCATTGCACATGTTATTTTAGTCTGTGTTTTACAAGGGACACCTGTTTGGAAATATAGATTAAACTATAAAAACCTTAATACTTACTGAGATAAGGAGAGGAGTTTCGGAGGTAATTCACATTTCAATAAGAGTGTTCAATATGCAAACACCATTATTAGAGATCCCTCTAAGGCTTAAGGAAATACAGGAAAGACAGAACTTAATTGGAAATAAAGCTGGACTGAATTGTTAGTAAAATATGTAAATCCCTTTTTATTAATCCACTTTGATAATTTACCCTCTTGAGTCTAGGTTTAAAATTGACATATAAAAATATTGTTATCACAGAGTATTCTGAGTTGGAAGGGACACACAAGGATCATCGAGTCCAACCCCTAAGTGAATGCCCATATAGGGATTGAACCCACAACCCCAGTGCCATGAACGCCATGTTTTATTTATCTGAGCTAATCTCAGGGTCATGTCATCATAATTTTTAAAAAATTTATTATATAACCTGACTCCTTATCCCATCATCCCATTATCTAGACCATGTCAATGAGTTCCTCATCCAGTCTCTTCTTAAACACCTCCAGGGATGGCAACTCCACCACCTCCCTAGGCAGACCATTCTACTGAGGAATTTATAATCAGTAAAATATCGATATGCATATTTAACATGATTACTTTTATTTGAAGCAACTTAAGCACAAATGTCTCTAAGAAGCATTTCATTTAAACTTAGGAAGATAGCTCCTTTGCTAACTAGAAACCATGGATTGGTAGAAGTGTACCTATCAAACATTAATACAGCACTTACACAGGACAAGTTCAATAGCCATGTATTCAATTCAAAGTTACAAAAACAGTAAGAGGTCATATCCTCAGGAATTTGGTCAAATTTCTTTGCACTCATGTACTTTTGTTTTCCATGGCAGTTTCTGCAAAGCTTGAGTCCTATGTACTAAGGAGTGGAAGTTAAAAGTCACTTTAGTAAGGTGGTGAGTGTCCCTGCCTCTCAGACAGGAGACCAAGGGTTCAATTGCCACCAGGAAATGGTGCCAGTGGTGCCATTTCAGAGTTTGACTCAATGATCCTTGTTGGACCCTTCCAACTCAGAATATTCTGTGATTCTGTAATAGGAAAAGAAGAGTTTACCTGCTCGCCCTTAAGTGTATCAGCATTCGGAAAGAGGCAGCACAGTAGTATATGACATGTATTGAAAGTAGAAGGAGTAACCACTTAGTACCTTTATGTTTCATCCAACACATTAACCTGAGACTTGCCTCTTCAACTCAGTATGATCTCTTTTTATGATCAAGTAACTTGCCTGGTGGATGAGAGGAAAGCTGTGAATGTGGTATATCTGGATTTTGGTAAAGCATTTGACACAGTCTCCCATGATATACTCCTGAGGAAGATGGCAGCAAGG
>WEKX01022081.1:77729-105708 GCA_013390025.1 Pitta sordida | reverse complement strand
AGAGAAGGGCAACAAGGATGGTGAAAGGACTGGAGAACAAGCCCCATTGGGAGCGACTGTGGGAGTTGGGATTGTTCATCTGGAGAAAGGGAGGCTCAGAGGTGACCTCATTGCTGTTTACAGCTACCTGAAGGGAGGTTACAGTCAAGTGGGTGTAAATCTCTTCTCTCAGGTTACCAGTACCAGAACAAGAGGACATAGACTTAAGATATGCCAGGGAAGGTTTGGATTGGATATCAGGAAGAAATTTTTCACAGAGAGAGTGATCCCTCAGTTGAATGGTGTGCCCAGGGAGGTGGTGGAGTTGTCATCCCTGGAGGTGTTTAAGAAAAGACTGGATGAGGAGCTCATTGACATGATCTAGATAACGGGACAATGGGATAGGGAGTAACATCATGATGATATGACCCTGAGATTAGCACTAAGGTTGTGGGCTCACTCCCTGTATGGGAATTCACTTAAGAGTTGGACTCGATGATCCTCGTGGGTCCCTTCCAACTCAGAATATTCTGTGATTCTTTGAGTGAATGCTGACTTTGTGCAGAGAGACAACCCATACATTAATTTTCATTTCTCGATAACAGCATTGATAACAGCTAAACGAGGATTTGCAAGGAAATGAAAATCCACTTTAGTACTATGATAAGTGTTCCTGCCTGTCATGCAGGAGACATGACATATCCTTGAGTTTGATTCCTGCCAGGAGGCAGTGATGTTGTTTAAGAGTTGGACTTGATGATCCTTGTGGGTCCCTTCCAACTCAGAATATTCTANCTGTGAGGGATCTAGGCTGGTGTTACGCTCTGGGATGTGCTCTCGGTCTCTGTACGGGTGTTAGATGGTGAGTTGGACTAGATGATCCTTGTGGGTCCCTTCCAACTCAATATTCTGTGATTCTGTGATTCTGTGAAATGGGCAGAACTGAGTGTCTCCATCCTTTGTTTTGTTCTCAAGACTGTGAAATTATATCCAATGTTGTAATAATGACGTCTAAAATAAGTTTATAGACTTGGTTATACCATGATTGTATAGCCAGACGTAGCTTCATGAGCTACCTCTAGCCCTGTGTTTTTATGAGCTTGTCATCTTAAAGTGAATTGCCTGTTTTTATTGCCTTTGATTCAACTAGGACACATTGCTTGATCTTCAGAGATTTGTGCTATGTGGGCATTTTAACCTAAATTTTTAGGCGAGTTAAAATATTGTTTGGACCTTCTTTCAGTTAATTTATTTTCCTTCACAGTTCATCCAGAGGCATATTTATTTCTTAGGAAGTTATAATTTGCATTCATAAAAAAATAAAAATAAATTGTATCCCCAAAATATTAGAGGTAAATGCTGCCATTTTCTTCGCAACAACTAGTAAATACAAAAGCTACCATATTGTGCTATTACACTTCCCTTAGGAACACCAAATGGTGGTTTATGAATTGCATTAATATAGTATGCAAATGATTTGCTTGGCTTTTGCGCTTCTGTTTGAGTTAACCTAGTCAATCAGTCAGATGTTACTAATGAGAAAGTTGATGAAAGCTTATTCAACTGCTGAAAAGTCAATGAAATGATAGACTTCTCTCTCTTTTCACTTCCCCTACAGCTAGGGTACCACATAAAGCAATGTTTTGACTGATTAACTAAAGTCACCTCTGTATTGATAAGGGACTATGAAACAAATTGTTATAGTATTCCCTAAAAAATGTATTTATTATAATATTAGCTATTATAAAAGAATTTAACTTTTCTATATATGTATTATTAAGGAGTGCTCAAAATAAAATCAAAATGGTGAATTGTGAAGGCTTATATTAATCAGAAAATGCATTTAATCATAAAGGAAGCATTCCAGAAAAAAAAGAAATTGCAGGCATTCTCTTCAAGATGGAATTTTTTGAATTTTAGTCTTGTTTTTAATTTATTCAATTTTTTTCTCAATAACTTTTCAATCACTTTTCAAATGATCAGAAATGAAATTTAGGTTCTCAACTTCCGAAACCCTTTATTACTGCGTAGATACAGAAAAAGTGTTAAGAACTCTAATTTTTTATGATCATTGCATAAGCCAGTGCTCACACAGAAGATCAAATCTTTCAAAAAGAGTGATTGGTTTTCTGGATAGTAATAGAAATCTTTTTTTCAGGGGTCCTTGTAACAACATTTAAAAATAAAAACAGGTTTCTGCACAGCAGAAGTTACTTGGAGAAACGTCTAGACCTTTCCAAAAGTCCCACATATAAAGTTCTAGCAATTAGTCAAATACTTTGTTGTGAATGAGGCAAGGAAATATGTCATTTACCTTGTCTTAGTAAGTGGTTTTAAAAGTTGAAACTAAGGAAAAAATGTCACAGACTAAAAATATAATTAGATTTGATCTATGTTTCTTTGAAGAGAGAAAATAATTGGAAATGCAGGAGCATCCTGTTGTTTCTGAGCCTTGAATTTCAAAAATTTTATACTAAAAATTCTTCTCAGATGATTTCATTATACAGAAATATTATCAAATGATGAATGCATTTTAGAAGATACTATTCCAGGAAAGACTGAGTATTTTGGNGGGGAGACCAGAACTGGACACAGTACTCCAAGATGTGGTCTGACTAGTGGCATGTACAGGGGAAGGACAACTTCCCTAGTCCGACTGACCTCACTGTTCCTAATACAGGCCAGGATGCCATTGGCCCTCTTAGCCACCTGGGCAGACTGCTGGCTCATATTAAGTTTCCTGTCAATCGGTACTCCTAAATCCCTCTTCATTTCACCACTCTCCAGCCACTTGGCTTAAGGGTAGTTCAGCTAAGGACAGAGTTAACAAAGTCTGCTTTGGCCTAGAATCTTCTTTTTCTGATTAAATATAATTCCTGTGAAATCTAAATCAGTAATGTAATATTTTTATTTTTAGATTTCAGTATTATATCTTAGTAGTTTCTTTTATGGGAGAGCTACTTCTCCAGAAAGCCTGAACCTTTGGGCTGAAGTATGCCTCCTTCTCTGTGAACTTATGTAAGCAATTTCTGTAAGAAAAAGCCTTGAACTACTCTCTGAATTTTCCTCTATGGTTCACGGAAAATATACCATTAGTGATAATCTTGTCTATGCAAGTAATCTTCTGTTAGTCAGTGCAAAGCAGCTGTTGTGGTTTAACCATGTTCAGCAGCTCAGCCCTGCACAACAGCTCACTGAATCATAACCGTAAAGACAGAAAAGTCATGGATTGAGACAAAGACAGTTCAATAATTAAGAAATCCAACTAACCAACCAAAACACTGGAAACAACAGAAAAATTGTAAAGAGGAAAAAATAGCAAACCAAGAAAGATGAGGTGAAACCCTCATTTACTCATGACCTGATGCCCAGCCAGCTTCTAGACAATGGCAACCACAGCTAACCATCCTCATTGGACAGTTTTGTTACTGGGCATGATGCTATATGGTCTGGAATGTCTCTTGTCAGCTGAGGCTAGCTGTCCTGGATGTGTCCCCTCCCAGCCCCTTGTGCATCCCTAGCCTCCTCTCTGCTGGGGTGGGGTAAGAAGCAGAAAAGCCTTTGGTTCTGTGTAAGCACTTTTCTGCAATAACAAAACCATCTCCGTATTATCAACACTGTCTGCAGCACAAATCCAAAGCATAGCCACATACTAGCTTCTGAGAAGAAAAGTAACTGAACTCCGGCCCAAATCAGTATAGCAACTTATGAAATTCTGTATCAAGTTAAATTTGAGACGGAGGTCGCTTCATTAAGATATCTCACCCAGCATGACCCCTGGACTCCATCCAGTCTTGTGTATTGGGTCTATCTGAGCCCACAGCAGTCCTTGCAATGCTGTGCCTTGGAAGGGTGTTGATAACACATAAGTGTTTTGACTACAGCTGGGCACACTGCCCCTTCCCCTTAACTGAGGATGAGATTCTGGGAGGGCACATGAGCAGGCCAGTTGACCCAGACTGACCAAAGGGGATATTCCATACCATATGACGTCAGTTCAGATATAAAAGCTGAGGAAGAGAGAAAAGACGGGGAGGGGGCATTCATTGTTCTTCCCGAGATGCGTAGGGGCCCTACTTCCCTGGATGTGGATACTTCTGCGGATGGGAAAGTAGAGATAAGTGCTATATTTAACTGCCTTATTCCAATCCACCCTTTGTATATCATCTTATTATTGGGACTGAGCGACCATTCGGGCCCCTGGCATCCAGCCAGGGTAAAACCCGTTACATCTTGATATCTCTTGTTCAGCTGCAGTAAAACTTTTAAATTGCCTACAATCTCAGTAGCCCATTTGCTCCAAGGCCTTTTACTCCTGTCTTCAGAAGCTGAGTAGGCATTCCAGTGTTTGTTGTGTACCTCTCATATTGTTATGAGTGTCCAATTCCAAATGGCTTGTATTGCAAAAACTATTTTATTTCCTCACAAACAAGATATTAATCCATTCAACTTTATATAGGACATAAAAATGGGCCTATTCTGTGGGTGTAGAGTTATAGATGTTTGCTGTCCTTGGATACATGGCAATAAAAGTACCACAAAGTTCCTGCATTGTCTAAGTTACCCAATTATCTCTGGTCTAAATAATGTGAACTTACGTAGTAGTGGAATTCAGAGTAGTATCAAATTCATTCTTTTTAGGTAAGCAAAGCTTGTTGTGAGGAATATTAATTTTAAGTTTTCACAAGGCTTTAAAATTAATCTAAATAGAGATCTTTCAAATATCTGAATTCTTGGCATATTTGAAATATTAACATGCTGCTGAATGCAAACAAAAGAATTTTTCTGTCACGACAGAAGCGGAAAATTAATTGAGTGCATTACAGAGATACTCTGCTTGTGCTGTCAAAAATGACATAAAGGTATTTAAAGCAATAGATTTCAAGCCCCATTTTGATTTGACAGAAGAAATCAATAGGCATGAAAGATGCCTGGTTTTGTTTTGACAGGTTTTTTTTTTCCCCCCACTAGTGTCCTTCTGAATTTCTGCTGTTCCTTAGTGCTGCTGCTATTATTTTTGACTTCAGAGTAACAGTGCACTGGTCTGCTCCTCCAAGTAACAGGTACAGGATGGCCAGCTCTAGGAGTTGTTCTCAGATCCGACATGCAGATCTTCCTCTCTTTGGTCTTCTGTTCTAACACTATCTATTCTAAGAAGAGAGCAAAAAAAATTCCCTTAAAAACCTGAATATCTTGTGTAATTATTAGTGTGGCTTCTTGGCTGACACTGTCTGCCAATAGATGATGAGCACTGCCCTTACAGGCAAGGCGTCACTGCTGAAACCTTCAGGTAACATGAAAATAGCTCTGAGCATTTCAAAAAATAATTGTCACTTCATTTGTCTTTGAGAAAAAAAAAGCAGAAGTAAAAAGATAGCTGTACAAGGAAAAAATGACAGGCTGACTTAACAAGTGATACAAAATAATAATAATCTTTTCATTGAGATGGACTTCATGTCCACTTAAGTCAAGGTCAATTTAAAGAAATCCATTTAGTGCAAATTCAACTTTTCTAAGAAAAAATGTGAGCTATTCTGTTTTCCATTAAAGTGAGTGATTCTAAATTTCTTTTCTGCTGACAAGTCATGGTTACATTGATGTGTCATGACATGTAATTGCAAGTGAAATATTATCACAATTTTATAAAAAACATAAATGAAATATGTGTAATTGGCTCAATTGAGCTCAAACCTAGATGTGTTGTGAAAGTCTAGTCCAGAATAAGTTCATTTCCAAGTTGCTGGATACTTTTTCCCCAGCATGTTTATAATTAAGTTGGCAAGACATATTTCTTCTGCTAGTCATAGTTTTAAATCTATATGCTTAAGCAATAGAAAATTGAAATATTATAGCTACTGGAACAAACTTCTTTGTGAGATTGTCTATTTAAATATATTATTAGTTTCTTTAATCTCATGTTATTCCATATCATAAAGCACTTAAGTTAGCAATTGAAGCAAGCCTCTGAAAGTGTCACAAATCCATATCCTGGGGGAGAGGAGAAAAGGACACATGCTGTGTGACTATGAGCTAGGCGCAGGTGAGGAACATTGACCATGGAGCCAACATGTACATGCAGGTGCAGGCAAAGCAGGGGAGACACCTGTGGCCAGCATACATTTCAGTGCTGTCACCATGCTGGGAAAAATGGTGTAAGCAGTCCTAGCTATGACAAGCAGCCTGGAAACTAGGTCTTCTGATCAAGAGTGGGTCTACAGGGCATCCATATGGCGATTCACACAGTCTTAAAGTTCTTCCAACATTCTTCCACTACAAAGCAAAAACCACACTGCCACTCCCAGGAAGTGTGCGTTCCATTCCAGCCTGACAAGACCTTTTTTTTTTTTGCTTTCTTTTCTTTTTTTTCCTTACACATTTTTTGTAGTTCTTAAAGTCTGATTGCAAAAATGGAATTTATTGGACACAAGCTTCATTCATATGAAGTAGCAATCTCAGAAAATACGNGGTTGCCCTTCTCTGGACCCTCTCAAGCAGCTCAACATCCCTCTTGAACTGTTTGTCTTGGAATCTAGCAGATCTAAATCAGTAACATGTATATGCAGCAAAAACTAACACACCAGTGATAAAGACAGAATTAAAGTTTTTAAGCCAAGTACTAGATCCACAGCTATGTGTAGGTGCCACCCATAGATGTCAAATATCACACACCAAGAGCCAAACGATCATTTACCAAAACACCCTGAGAATAGGCTTGAACTTTTTCAGCATCAAAATAGTGAGAATATTTGCATATATTTATGTGCAATAAATAAGTTGTGGCTCACTCATTCATTGAAAGGCTGGCTGTTTAACTAGGAGACATTTCACTCAGAATTCAGAGAAATGCTATAATTTCAAACTCTTTTATTGATTCCAGTGTGATTTGTCACAGCTCTTACTGGAATTCTGAAACTTGAAAACTGATAGAGAAACTCATACTTTATGAAGCAGCTGGAGATCTGCTTGAGGTCTGTATTTTCTGCAGTATTGAGGCTCTCCCATTTTCCTTATTTTCCTCCTTTTCCTCCTTTTCTGATGCAGAACGCTTACATAGCACAGGGCAGATCAATGCATTTTTCTCTGAGATCCCTCACTGAACTGAAAACTTCCCTGCTGCTAGTACCTTACAGGAAGACCATAGTTCCAGCCTTATTTCTTCCAGGGAGTCAAGTCTTTTGGAAAGTTATTTCTCCTCAATCCTTTACCTCCTCATCAGTTTAGCAGTCATAGGAAGACCTCTTCTGTGACCCTGTCTTGTGTCTGAATTGTTAAGCTCTGCTCCGCTGCTATGGTCCTTTTTATGGAGTCCACTACCAATCACAAAAGACCACAATCCATTTAACTGCAAACATAGTAGCTTTTCAGTTACATCAATGAGTATAACAGATCTCGGCTCTAAAGATGAGAAAAACTTTAGAGATCCATTCAGTATTCCTGCTCCCTTGGGTTTTCCTCTGACCAGGTATGCCCTGTTCACCACTTGAGTACAAAGTTGTTGATGTTTCTTGGTTTAGGTGTGGGGATTTTTCCTTTCTCCAGATGCTTTCTATCAAATTCCTATGGTCATAAATACTCTTGATAAACATTTAATACTCCATGCTGTGAACAGAGAGTGGTGGTTAATGGTGCTCTGTCTGGTTGGAGGCCGGTCACTAGTGGGGTGCCTCAGGGTTCAGTGTTGGGACCTGTCCTGTTCAATATCTTTATTGATGATCTGGACGAAGGGATGGAGTCTATTATTGGCAAGTTTGCGGATGACACCAAGCTGGGGATAAATGTCGATCTGGAGGAAGGTAGGAGGGCTCTGCAGAGAGACCTTGACAGACTGGATGGATGGACTGAATCCAATGGCATGGGGTTCAACCACTCTAAGTGTTGGGTCCTACACTTCGGTTACAATAACCCCATGCAGAACTATAGGCTGGGGTTGGAGTGGCTGCAGGATGATCAGGTGGAAAGGGACCTGGGAGTGCTGGTTGATAGAAAACTTAACATGAGGCAGCAGTGTGCCCAGGTGGCCAGAAAAGCTAATGGTATCCTGGCCTGCATCAGGAATAGTGTTGTCAGTAGGACTAGGGAAGTTATTCTCCCCCTGTACTCAGCACTGGTTAGACCACATCTTGAGTACTGTGTTCAGTTCTGGGCTCCTCAGTTTAAGAGGGATGTTGAGATCCTTGAGCGTGTCCAGAGAAGGGCGACAAGGATGGTGAAGGGGCTGGAACACAAGCCCTATGAGGAGCGACTGAGAGAGCTGGGGTTGTTCAGTCTGGAGAAGAGGAGGCTGAGGGGAGACCTTATCGCTCTCTACAACTACCTGAAAGGGAGGTGTAGCCAGCTGGGTGTCGGTCTCTTCTCTCTGGCTACAAGTGATAGAACAAGAGGACACAGTCTTAAACTGCGTCAGGGGAGATTTAGACTGGACATTAGAAGGAACTTTTTCACAGAGAGGGTGATCTCTCAGTGGAATGGGCTGCCCAAGGAGGTGGTGGAGTCACCGTCCCTAGAGGTGTTTAAGAAAAGGTTGGATGAAGTTCTTGGTGGCATGACCTAGATATTAGGGTAGTGTGTTATAGGTAGGATGATGTGTTGGTAGCAGGATGGCAACAGGTTAGGTAATGGGTTTGGCTAAGTTAGGGAAGAGGTGATAAGTTGGACTTGATGATCTCTATAGTCTTTTCCAACCTTACTGATTCTATGATTCTGTGATTCTGTGATTCTGTGATTCTGTGAGCTGTGTTTGATCCATGTCTCTTCAAGTCAGCTGCAAGACACCTATACACATTAACAAAACTTTGATCAATAAGTCAAATACCATTTCAGTAAACCAATGCTTTTATTATTTAAATCACATAATGCATGCTATTGATAATGATAGAATTTTGATTTATGCTTAAAATCGAACATGGGATTCTGATCTATTGCATTATGAGTCTAGAATAGTCATGGTGTCAAAGACTTGTAAGCCTGTTATTTTTGATTTATGATGCATTTGGTGCAGCAAGAAAATCACCTCCCAAAAATCTAAAAATGTTACACCTCAGAGATAATGACTGAGCAGACAAATTTTTTTTTTTGTCTAAATAGCTCAATAAGTTTACATCAGGTCAAACTGTATCTGTGTCTCCTTTCAGCTACAAATAGAAATTCTGAATAAACCCAAGCACACTAATGGATAGTGCTGGAGAAACAGAAAAACACAGATCATACAACAGATTTAAATGTCAAAGTCTTAGAAACACATTTCTTTACTGTTTCTGAAAGGTTTTGCTCCATTGCCCCAGCATTTAAAAGTAACGATTTCATTTTCTTCTACTTTAGTCACACAACCTTTTAGCATCAATAAAAATGAAGTGGTTTAAAAAAAGAACTTGGTTCTAGCTTTTATCCAGAAATAATAAAGAAATAAATAATAAAACTTCTATTCATTACATTAATGCTGTCTCTGCTAATGGGGAAATGAAAGCTTTTTGCGCAGTCAGTTCTTTTTATATGACAGTAGTTTGCAGTGTACTGGCTCATGAATGACCTGAGAAGATTTGTGTGTGTTGATATAGAAAGTATACAGGACAAAACCGCATGTAAAAGGAAGAGTTTTTCCATATTTTGCAATTCTTTTCAAGGAAAATTAACACTGTTTAATTTAAACACACGTCTCTAAGCTCGCTGTAACATTTAAAATATTGATATTTTTGTGTGATGATTAAGGTTCATTCCAAGGAATGTCT
This sequence comes from Pitta sordida, assembly GCA_013390025.1. NCBI lineage: Eukaryota > Metazoa > Chordata > Aves > Passeriformes > Pittidae > Pitta > Pitta sordida. Next base: position 96,004 of record WEKX01022081.1, on the reverse strand, counting down.
TTGTAAAGTATTATATTGTTCAATTAGAACAGACTTTTCCTAATATTCATATAACATAGCCAAAAGACTAATAAAAATGTAATTAATTAAATGTTAAAAAAAAATAAATTCTCATTTCAAGAAGGATATTGAAATGCTGGAGTTAGTCCAGAGAAGGGCAATAAAGCTGGTGAGGGGTCTGGAGGGTAAGTCCTATGAGGAGCAGCTGAGTGGGCTGAGGTTGTTTAGCCTGGAGAAAAAGAGCTTCAAGGGAGATCTTATCACTCTCTACAACTACCTGAAAGGAGGTTGTAGCCAGGTGGGGGTCAATCTATTGTCCCAGGCAGCTAGTGACAGGACAAGAGGACATAACCTCAATCTGTGTGAGGGGCGGTTCACATCAGACATCAGGAGGAATTTATTCTTTGAAATGATTGTTAAATATTTGAATGCAGTGTCCAGGGAGGTGGTGGAGTCACCATCTCTGGAGCTGTTCAGGAAATGACTGGACATGGGACTTAGTGTTGTGGTCTAGTTGACAAAGTGGTGATCAATCAAATGTTGGAATCAATGACCTCAGAGGTCTTTACCAACCTAAATGATTCTGTGATTCTGAGTATATACTTCGATTATACAAAATGATCTTGTAATTCAGAGTTCTTCCCTGAAGTTAAATACCCCAAATTTACTCCCCTAATGGAAGTAAAAGTGAATCAGAAGACAATAAAAATTAACCTTAGGTTAATGAAGTTGTTACCCTATTACTGACATGGCCTTAAGGTATGCCAGAGGAGGTTTAGACTGGATATTAGGAAGAGCATTTTCACAGAGAGACTGATCCCTCAGTGGAATGGTCTGCCCAGGGAGGTGGTGGAGTCACCATGACATATCCTTATGGTTTCTCTAAGATTTCCTGCTTTTTTGTGTAACTCTATTATTTTCCTCCTGATACTTAAATCAGTAGACCTAGGACTGTCCTTTTATTCAACATGTTAGGTAGTTACCTTAATTTTATAAAATTATATAATTTTGTAAAATTATGTAAGTTCATCTAGTTACCTGAATTTCAATTATTATGGAATAGAAGTGTTATCTCACCCTGTGCTGATGAAGAAGACAAACATAAAGGTAGACTCCCCACAAGTGAACAAAAAACCCATGACTCTCCATTCTCCCCTCCATCCCTGAAAGGTGTTATAATAACTTGTCCTGAATGTCTTCTCTTCTCTAAGTGTGAAAGAAAATAATGTTATCAAGAGAAGTCAAATGGATTCACCAAGAGGGTGCCCAGTGGTGCCCAGTGACAGGACAAGAGGCAATAGTCACAAACTGAAACACAGAAGTTCCATCTGAATATGAGAAAATTCTTTGGTTTGAGGGTGATAGAGGACTGAAAGAGGCTTCCCAGAGAGGTTGTGGAGTCTTCCTCTCTGGAGGTATTCAAAACCTGCCTGGCTGATGGTCCTGTGCAACCTGCTCCATGTGAACACACTTTAGCAGGAGGATTGGATCAGAGGGTCTCCCGAAGTTCCTTCCAACCAGAACCATTAAATGATTCTGTGAAACAATTTTACTTAAGTAAATTCTCAAAAATAAAGTATGAGTTTCAACAGGATTCAGATGGCTATTACTCTTAATGCTTTTGATAATTTATTTCAATGAAGGCAATTTCTACACTACTAGACAACATATCTTCAAGAGGGAAAATATTTAAAGTAGACCAGCAAAGGATTTTTAAGGCTGGCAATAAGCTTTAACATTTCCTTCTGAATTTTAATTGCTAGGCTTACATGCCAAGACCTGCTTACAGTTTTTTTATCCTGACTTTGAGGTGGTCCAATTTATTAAGTATGTAGATTACATTCTGCCTTCTGAATAAGTGGCCACAAAATGTGTTTTCCTGTTTATAATTCAACAGGGATAAGATATGTACTCTCTTGGGGACAAAAATCCAATTCAAAATAAGGTGACTGATTATCCTTCTGTGTTCTGTACATAACTAAATTGACCACAGCTAATTTCATTTTCACATGATTGGCAAGAGGGTAGGTGTTTTGAACCAATACGTTAAAGTTCCACTTCATAAATTGGAAACACGCCTGGTGCAGCTGATTGTGCCAGCTGGCTGATTGTCAACATGGGGTATGTGTTCACTCTATCTCATGGCATTGAATTAACCAACTGTCTGTTGTCGCCTTTTGAGGCAAAACTAATAAGAAGTGTGATTAAAGAGCTACTTTATTTCACTGATCTTTGCCTCAAAAGTAGAAAAAAAGTCCTATGTCAAATGATAATTTTTTGCCCTTGTTTACTCTGTAAGTTATCAGTCCAACTAAAAATGCAATTATGAAAAAATATTCAAAGTTTTGGCCACCCAGTGCATTTGTCTTTAATTTTTTCCAGTGGAAACTTGAATCACTATATATATCACAAATGAAAATGAGTACCCTAATTTGAATCTTCAACTATTTATTTAATAATGCCAAGATACAGGAAATTGCACTTAAACATAAGAAAAACAAACCCCTTTTCTTTTTCAGTGTAAGAGTGTCTAAACACTGGATTAGGTTCGTAGTGAAGTTGTGGAGTCTCCATCCTCGGAAACAGTCAAAACCTGACTGGACATAAGTGTGAGCAACCTGCCTGAGAAGAACTCTTCAACTGAAGAATGTCCAGAGGTTTCTAATCACTTCAACCATACTGTGTTTCTGTGGTTCTGCAATATTGAACAAGATTTCAGGAAAGAGAAAGTTATTAATTTCTGTCTGGTGTTTGAACTGGGTTTTTTTGTTTGCTTGGTTTTATTATTTTTGTGGTTTTCCCTCTCAGAAAATGCTAATAGCTCAGATCTGAGCTGTATAGGTTTGTATCTTTACGAGTGTTTGTATCGTTATGAGTACATTTTAGATTTACAATAGCCGTTTTGCAAAAAATTGAACTTGCTAGGAAATTAAAATACAGATGCCTTAATAACTAGCATTCTTTATATCAGAGTTTAGAGCTTTTCATACATTCAATATACAAGCCATGAATTAGGAAGACTGGTTCATGACAGGCAGTCTAATTGAGTTTCCCAGTAAATTGTTTTGTATCTTAATAAAGACACTTCTAATTGTATTTTCTTTGTATCAAAGTTTCCATACTGGCTGAAGGAATTGTTTATGCCTGCACAGAAATGGCAAAAGGATGAGATGACTAGAGAGCGAATGCTTTAGTACACAAGAATAATAGTTATTGAGAGACCAAGCGGAATCATCAGATATGTACACCTATGAGGCATCAACTGTTAAACAGCATGCTCTGATTAGGTGTTGTCATCCCAAGCTCTTATGCAGATGAATGCCAGGGAGACTGTAATCACTTGGTAGTCCTGCCCTTGATGTTAACTAGCAACAACAGAATCATTGTTCCAGCTACTGGTTCAGGATGTTTCTTAAAGACATGAATCTTGTGTTAGCGGTAGGATAGTTGGTGGTCTTACTTCGGCAACTATTCTGATCCACAAAAGATCACAGAATCACAGAAAATTATGAGTTGGAAGGGACCCACAAGGATCATCTAGTCCAACTCAAGACCTTTCAATCATCACTGAAAGACTGACACAGCTTTTGTCTCTGGGTTGGCTCTGGTGAGGGACACCTATGCTAAGATGAAAGAATCCTTCTTCATAGCAGGCACCCTGTTGTTGTGGCACACCATTAATGTCATGCTATTCTAGCAGGACACTCTGCCAGAGCAGGGGCACACTAGCTTGAAATTTGTCTTGTTGTTCCTTACCCTTAAGGGTGGATTGTTACACTTGTTTATAAATTATTGTGATGGCCTGAGCAAGGAGGGTCTGCTGCGCAGTGATAAGATCATACAAAGAGGTTCTGCTGGTTTTAGTGTTGTAGAATGCTGAGACTAGCTTGACCAAACTGTCAGACCAATCACAAAGACATGCAAAACAGGTGTTCCCTGAGGAAGGCTTGGAAGGCCTGCGAGAATGTGCAGGCCCTAATGTGGAAGGGAGAGTCAGAGGTGTTGAGCAGGACAAACCAAAGAGCTGCTAACACCTTTTTCAGCACAAAGCATATTTTGCTGAGTTAGCTTGACAAATCCTAAAATATGCATATGACTAACAGTCAATCTATATTACAGAAGGCCAGCCTCACTGTTGTACAGAGAGGACTTCTAGCATTCGTCCCTGAGCTGTGTGAAGATCCATCCCTTGGGTGGGCATGCCCCTCAATGATACTCCTCGAGGCAGGGTGAAAGAGATTTGTTCACAGTCATTTGTATGAATGATTAATATCAATCTCTATTTAATAATAGTTTGCTAGCATTAATATAATTATGCCAGCATAATTGCTTTAATATAATTACTTCAAAAAACAGTACACTGTACTAGTAGTTATAATATCCATACTGTGTAGTAAATAATTCTGATTAAGGTATTTTTGGCTAACAACTCTAATTATTTAATTTAATTAAAATAAATAATTATATTTATATAAATATGCTTGTTTTACCATCCTTAATCCCTATCTTAGGGCTGGTTTAGACATTTATGAAGTGAATTTAGAGATACGTGAATAATAGAGATAAAAACAAGAACTTCACTGGGAGAGAGGAAACAAGAAAATTTAACATAACAAATTACATATACAGTTATACCCCCTCATTTGTGAGGAATGGGTCAGGCCACGGGCCTCGCGAGAAGCTAAACTGGCAAAGAAGTGCAGCTCGTTAATATGCATGCAGGCCATGCCCATTGCTCCACCCCCCCAGCACTCTGGAGTGCTGTGGACAATTTTCTGCTCCTTCCCATGGTCTGTCTCGGCACAGGCGAGCAAAGGGAACTATTTCTGAGCTGCTACTGCGACCGTATGTGCTTGCAGCCCAAACCCCACACCACTGCTCCCCCCTCCAGCCCCATGGCCCGGTCCGGCCCCAGGGGCCCGGCGCCAGCCCGCGCGTGCTCGCCCTGCCTCCGCGGTGGGGAAGGGGGTGTCCCTGAGCTCTGGTCAGCATTCTTGGGGCTTGGAAAAACCTTAACTTTGGAACATTGCGACACCCTGTGCACTTATGGCGGGGCGGGGGGGGCGGTATCGGGGGTTCTTTTCCTNTTATGGCGGGGCGGGGGCGTCGATATCGGAGTTTCTTTCCCTTTAACATCTACCAGTCCTGGTAGAGGCAGCACTGCCCGGGCTTTGACTGGGCTTTGAGTAACAAGGAATGGCATGTCTTATGGCAGTGCTGCGCTGGATCTCAGCGGAGCACACAGGAGACACACAGGACCAGGTCAGGGACTGGGGCACGGTGCCGCAGGGATTTAAATGCCATTGCAAGCTGCAGAAACTGCGCGCCCCCATGCCACACACCCTTCTCTCCCTGATCCCGGTGATCACACCTGTGGCATCCCAGTGTGGTGTCTGCAGGGCTGCCAGCACGGGCACGACCACCAGGGTCACTGGGGGGGTGAAGCGGCATGGGGTTTGAGCTGCAGGAGTGCAGTTGCTGCAGCCCGGAGAAGCCCACAGGGTGGAGTAGGTGGGGGTGTCGGGTCAGTATCGGAGTCTCTTTCCCTTTAACCAGTCCAGAGAGAGGCAGCACTGCCCATATGGTCCAAGAGGGCGGGGGAACACAACCCCCCTCCCAGCACACAACGCTTTCCCCCCCTCACCTGCCTCACTTTCGTGGGGAATTTTCCCTGGTCAGGGATGGGGGCATGGTGCCACCATTGCAAGCCCCCTCCCCACAGGACAGGGTGAGTCCTGCCCACAGGCACTGCGGCACCGCCCCTTGGCAGAGCAGAGGCACTGCGCATGCATCCGCCGGCTAAACTCACAGACGGCTGAATCAAAATGGCGAAAAATTTGCCTCACAAATGGTTGGGGTCATAATGCAGAGGTCGCAATGCACCAGGGATTCACTGTATATATGTTTGAGATAACAACAATAACAATAACACATATAATGGAACAAGAGGTATAGACAATGCCCTGCTGGCAATGATGACTAAAGATAGTGGAAAACAAACCCAAAGGGGTCAAATTCAAAAGAAGAACAGGGTACCCCCGGGATTCCAGGAGCAGGGGAACAGGATAGACAATCCAGTGAAGAATAATGGCCAGAGATCTTTTTTCTGGGATGTCCGAGGGGGCTATAAGGAGATCCAATGGAATAGCATTGGCTTCAGGAGAGATAGCAGTACTGGAAATGAGTACTTCCCTTCCTCTCAAGCCTAATGAATGTACAGTTAGCTATATATCCCCGGGGGTTATTAAACATGACATGATAACAGTGAAACCAGTTGTACACTTCCATGAGGAAAACTACTGGTGCAGAAGATACAATGTTATGAGTACAGTACATGAATTTAATAATGCCCAATATGTATTATTTTTGCAACTGTGTTTATGGCAAAGATATGATCTATGATAGGAAATAGGAGCACCAGGCATACCTGCGAAGTCAGCAAATGGAGAACAGAGCATGGTGGCACCTCTGAGAAAACAATCCTTAAGTTCTTATCTCTCTAAATGCATCTCTTTTTCCCCACATTGGGTGCCAAAATTGTCTTGGGGGCTGGTTTAGATGGGTATGAATTGAATTTAGAGATACTTGAATGATAGAAAGAAAAATAAGAGCTTCACTGTGAGAAAGAAAAAATGAAAATTTAATATAACAGATATATATATACACATATAGATAGATAGATAGATATATCTGTTAGGACTATATATATACATATATACTAGGTCCGTATATATACATATATATATATGCAGTCGGCCTTCTTCCACTTCGCGCCCCCCATATTGCGGCTTCACATAGTAGTGGTGTGATTTTTCAGTGATTAAGGAGGCCCGGTTTTCAACTGTGCATGCGTAACCTGACACACATGAATATTCAAATTAGGCAGTCATAAATATTTAAATCAACCCTCTCCCCTCTGCTCCGAGCGAGAAGGCTGCAGTGGGTCTCCCCACCAGCGCACCCACTCTGTGGTGGCCCTCCCCATCCCACTCTGCTGGGAGCCCAGCAGCTGCAGCGGGTCCACTCTGAATGGCACCCAGCCCTGCCCGGTCCTGCTCCCCTGCTAGCGCAGCAGCTGCAGCCCTTGGCAAACGGCGCCCATCCTGCCCTGTCCTGCTCCCTTGGGAGTGCAGTGGCTCTGGCGGGTCCGCTCTGAACGGTGCCTGCTCCACTTCACTCAGAGCACAGTGACTGCGTGCAGTTATGAAAGATTTATACACTCTCAGGTTAGACGTGGTGTCCAAAACTTTCACGAATGACTTTGTGAGACATACTTGTCTACTCGGAGCATGGAGAGTCTATGTCTACCCACCTGGAGAGACACCGGCACAGCGGCACAGGTGGCTCCCCGCACCAGTGTCCCCGGCCGAGTGGAAAAGGGGTTTTTCCAGTGCAGGGTGGCCGTGGGCACTGGGAAACACAGACAGAAACACTGACACACACTAGGGTAGTGCCAAAACAGCACTGGTGTGCCGGGGGGCAGTGTGAGGGTGTGGGGCAAATTTGCACATTAATGAGCTGCCATTCTACGCTGAAGGAGGGCTTCCCATATCAGGGGAAAACCCACAGTACTGTGGTATAGGAGAACCAACTCTATATATTTGAGACAACAACAATAACACATATGATGGAACAAGAGGTATGAACAGTCCCCTGCTGGCAATGATGACTGCAGATAGCTGAAAATAAACCCAAGGAGGCCAAGTTTGAAGGAGAGCGGGGTACCCCTGGGATTCCAGGGGCAAGGGAATAGGTTTCAGAATAGACAAATTGATGAAGAATAATGGCCAGAGATCCTTTTTCTGGGATGTCTGAGGGATGGCTGTAGGGAGATCCAGTGGTCAGCAGGCGGAAGGCAATGATGAGATGGATAATCAGGGGCCATGTGGTCTAAGCCAAAATGGTGGCAGTGGAGATCAGAGGAGCAAAGGAGATGTCCTCACTTCGGGAGATCCATGAGCCAGCTTTTCATCTGTGAGTCCTGGCAGCTGTATGTATAGGGCCTCAGATCCCTCCCCTAGTCACATGCCTCGTGGATATGTCTTCATGTAGTCACACCTTCCCATTGGCCGTTACTCAGCCCGCCCCAGCACCTGGGCCCCTTCACTAGTAACATGCTTTGCTACAGAGGGAATGGGAGATGAGAACGGAACCCTTTATTGTCTGTTTGGTAGAAAGGAGAAAAGTTTTAGAATAAGACTCTCCCCATAATAATCCCATAGAAAAAAATTGTATAGAGGTTGGATTGTACCTCTATAATCCTTTAGATATAACTGTTGACTAAATCTGGGGCTAGCCAGATTGGATCCAGTCTTACCTAGGATGGGATCAAGCCTTGCCTATGCTTGTCTCTGACAAAGAGTTTTAAAAGTGAGGAGGTCCTTCCTGCACCTTGTGACTCAGTGGGGGAACTTCTGTAATAAACTTTGTCTGAAGTTCCCACTCTGGCCATGACAGCTATGCATTGTTAATGTAAAGCCAACAATAAAAAAATTTGTCAGCTTTACTAGGACCAGTTTTGAAGACCAGCAGAAGTAGAACACTATTTGAAAAAGTGTAAACTGTGGCTCATGACACCTGAAGCAGAAGCAGTGTGCTAGGATACCTTCTGAGATATATATTGGTAAAGTGAATCAGCCCTTAGCTTGAAGGTGGCCCTGACTTGCTGCAAACATTAGGGACTCCTAAGTTTTTCTGTTTGTGAGGGCTTGCAGGCCATCAGTGAGTGAGCTCTGAGAGCAAAGTTCACAGGTTCACAGTTGGAAGGGACCCAAAAGATGTTCTAGTCCAAATCCCAAGTGAGCGCCCACTGAGGGATCGAGCCCATAACCCCGGAGCAATGGGCACCACGCTCCATCAATCCAAGCCTCCCATTGCCTAGACCATGTCACTGAGTTCCTCATCCAGTCTCTTCTTAAACATCTCCAGGGATGACGACTCCACCACCTCCCTGGGCACACCATTCCATTAAGGGATCTCTCTCTCTACGAAAAAACTCTTCCTCACATCCACTATAAACCTCTCAAGTGTACCCTAAGGCCATGTCCTTTTGTTCTGGTGCTGGCTGCCTGAGAGAAGAGATTTATGTCCACCCGACTCCAACCTCCCCTCAGGTAGCTGTAAACAGCAATGAGGTCACCTCTGAGCCTCCTCTTCTCCAGGATGAACAGTCCCANTGATCCCTGTGGTACTCCGCTAGTGACTGGCCGCCAACTGGATGTGACACCATTTACCAACAGTCTCTGAGCTTGTCTATCCAACCAATTATTAACCCAACACAGAATGCTCCTATCCAACTCATGCTCTGAGAGTTTTTTCTGAAGCTTACTATGGGAAACCATGTCAAATGCTTTGCTAAAGTCCAAGTACACGGCATCCATGGCCTTTCTATTGTCAACAGGCGAGTCACTAGTTCATAAAAGCAGATCAGGTTGGTCAAGCAGGACCTACCTCTCTTGAATCCATGTTGACTAGATCTAACGTCATAGTTATTTTGCAGGTTCTGTGTAATAACACTCAGGATTATCTGTTCCATGACTTTACCTGGGTCCGATGTCAGACGGATAGGTCTATAATTACCTGGATCATCTTTCCTGCCTTTCTTGTGGATGGGTGTCACATTAGCCAATTTCCAGTCTTCTGGTACATCACCAGTAAGCCAGGACTGTTGGTAAATTATGGAGAGTGGCTTAGCAAGTTCATCTGCCAGCTCTTTCATCACCCTAGGAAGAATCCCATCTGGTCCATGTACTTGTGAGGATCCAAGCCACTCCGCAAGTCTCTAACTACCTCCTCCTGGAAAGTGCAGTCATTCAGGAAATTAAGACAGGAAGGGTCCCGGGACTGTGCATGAACCTAACTCATGATGTTTCTTTCCTACAAGAAATTCACTATGTTTTTCAAACATTTTTGTCTAGGCAATTCTGATAACATTTGAGCAGTTTTAGCATGTAATTTCAAATCTTATTTTTTATACTCTTTACAGATGAGTATTTTACCAGTCATTTGCCCTCCTGATTTCAAGAATAATTAGATTGTAGTTAGTTTTTCTTGTGAAATGTGCGTTATTTCATGAAAGCAGTGATTACATGCTGCAGTTGCTAACAGCCAACTTACATATAAGCTGATTATACATATTAGTGTTGATGCCAACACATCACACAACTTTAAGATTTCACTGACTAGATTATTGGCATGTTGTTCATTTTGCTTGTCACATGTTTATTGGATAGAGACAGAGGAAGAGATATTCACTCTGAAAAACTGGTGCACCAGTTTAGAGGAGGAACATTAAACAACTTAAACCAATTCTGCCTTCCAGCAATTTAGTTGCCTCCCTGCTGCAATATCTCCTAGCACTTTCTAAATATTGTATGAGGTACTTAAAGGTGAGGACCCAGCTATTGTGAATATCCATATCCATGAATCATTATTAATGACATTGCTTACCGACAGAGTTCTCTGTGTGAGTATTGCACCTGCCTCAAGTGGGACTGACAATTCCTTTAAAAATGCATCAGTTCTTTTCACTCTTTACACTGTGTAGGCTTATCAAACTTTATTAACCCTGTTATTTCTTGGACAGACTGTAATAAATGCTCTAGCACTTCTTCTTTCTCCTGGGACTGCTTCAAAATCTGCTTTTGCAAAGAGTGACTGAAACATATTTCAAATTAGAAGTCTAGGAAAGTAAGAAATATAGCTGGAAATGTAGCTTGTCCTGAGCATCAAAGGAACCATCTTTATACCATCCTTTAACATTGGCAATGCTCTATAATACCTTTACATTTACTTCTTGATATCCTTGTAAACCATGTAATGCTGCCAAGGACTACATTCCTCAAGGAAAGATGTTGCAAGATTGACAGTACAAACATGACTCATCAAGCCCGTGGAAGCAAAGAGAATGTGGATATTTTCCAGGCAAGTCTGGACAGATTATATTGAAGCTACCCAAGAAAACAATAAAAAAATCTGTAAGAAGTATTTCCCCATTACTGCTGAAAGTTCACGAGTCTGGAGGTTGTCAGGTCTTCTATTATCAGACTGTATAGAATAAAATACTGAGTGAGTTATTGTCAGCTCTCATGATTAATCTTATGAATTTCATGGATCACAATACATTAATTTAATTTGCTGGATTTTGTTTACTTTAAATTATTGCATTTATATATGTTTGAGTTTTATTTTTTATTTCAAAGAATTAAGATGACATTTTATTGTACCAAATTAAGCTTGTGTTGCTGTTTCTATATCAAGTTCTAATTTATATTTCAAAGATTACACTCCTTAAATTTTCATGGTGCCCAAAAAGGGTTTTACCATGGAAATGACTTTCTGTAATGCTGAGGAATACAAAGAATTGATTTGATACCACAAAATTCCTTGCAGTCAAAGCAACAGATATTTGCATTGATACTGAGGAAACATCAATTACTGATGTTTCATGTTCTACCATTTCCAGTTTCCCTTAAACTCTTAACTTGCAATTACATTTAGCATGTTCAGAATCTGGTTCAGACTATCAGATAATTTAATGCTTAGGTATACTTCACTTTTACATTTAGAAGTCATTCTGCCATTTTAAAAATGGCAGATCTTTTATACTGGCTTGAATAGCTTTGTATCTTGTGAATATACAAAGCATTGAACTTCTTTCCCAGAGCTAGTAGTTTCTTTTAATTTATCTTCTAAAGGAGAATAAAAGCTCTTCATGCAATTCAGTAATAGTTTGCATCATTAAAAAATGTGGTCCCAAGTATTATTTACTGAGCAAGAAGTGTTTCTCTCTCAGTCTCACACAAATGCTCTATCATGTACATTTTAATCAACCTTAACCCAGTGGAACATACCTTTTCTTGTCAGTAGGGATTTGAAAGAGTAACTATTGAAGAACGTTACATCAAAATCTTATACAGAAATAAAGCATGATCAAATTAATAATTAGGACTTAGAATCACAAGCAAACAAAAAAAGGATAAATTAAACAGGGGAGTCTGTATCCGTTATTGAATACACTGAGCACCTATTCAATAGGAAATACTAAAGTGAAAAGACAAACTCATACTGAAACACAGATAGAGGCAAATCCACTTTAGTATAGTGGTGAGTGTCCCTGCCTCTCTGTCGCAAACTGGGGTTCAATTCCCGCCAGGGAGGCAGTGGTGCCGTTCAAGAGTTGAGGTTGATGATCCTTATGTGTCCCTTTCAACTCAGGATATTCTGTGATTCTTCGAATAAGTTGATAGAAAGTTCTTTGACATAGACAAGGAACGCATAATGATCTGAGCATGAATATGAGTACTCCATATCCCTCATAATAGCCAGAAAAATCCCCCCAAAACTCCGCCAAACAATAAAACAAAGTAAAAAACCCAAACCCAACACCTCATCCCAAATCCTTGTTTTTCAGTGTCTTTCCAAATAATTACTCTCATAACCAGAGCAGTCTTCTCAAGAATATTGTTTTCTTTTACTCAGAAATTTTCCTGTTTTCTTTCTAAAAGTTCTACAGAATTCCCTTTAAACTGCCTTCAGTTTTCACAAAATAAGACTTTCAAACAAAGACTTCACAAGTTTTCCTTCTGGTAGTATATTATAGAAGTAAGGTTGTAAGATATAGGGCATCAAAATCAAAATTTCAGATTTTAAAAAGACTTATTTTTAAAAATAATGCACTTAAAATTTTGTAGAAAACCAGTTTCTAAGATACAACAAGTGTAGCGTAACATATAATGCAACATAAAATAACATAACATAAATTAACATAACCTACTATGTGCAGATGATCTACATTTAAAGGGAAGTACCAGAAACAGCTGAATTTGACTGGTCAGATAAATCACATTTTGGGATTTTATTTAGATATATATATCTGATCTATACTTTTTTTGAAGTTAAAAATATATACATATAATATTTTGGACTGGAAGATAAATAATCAATTTTTTCCTTGACAACATGCATATAGAAAAATGTTATCCCACTTATGCAGGTTCATACATTATCATATATAAACAAATACTCAGTTTTGAAAAACTAAGTACTTCCTGTTGTTAAGATCCTTTAACATTTTTTATTGATTTAAAGAAAAATGTGTTGCAGTACATACTTTTATGTCCTCTTTAAAGATCTTCTTTTGCGTACTACCAAACAATGTTTCTTATTTTCCTATTTTTCTCAGTAAGTTGGACTTACTAACAGAATTCCTAGTTTTGTTAATGCTGTGATGTACAGATAAATTTTAAATGAAAACCTAAACATTCCTATTATCAGTAGTTTTTCTCCTACAGAACATGAAAAAAATTAATCTTTTCATTAAAGGTATTTTAAACACATTGCATTCTTCAGTTATGAGAAAGGGTTTTACTATCATTAAGGTTTTTAATTTGAAATGGCATTTAAAGTCAATTGACTTTGTTGAATTAATTATTGAATAAATTATGCTGTATATGTGTACACGGGCCAAACTGGAGACTTACCATGTTCCTACACATTTCTATGCTAAATGATCCAAAACACACCTCAAGACTCTGAGATCTGTGTATGGTCATGCACAGGCAAAGAAAAGAAGGTCACGTTTTCAGGTGTTACACAGATTTTTGACAGGGAGTGAGAAACACTGGTTTATTCTATTATTGGGTGGAAACCAACTCAAATGTGTGTGTGTGTCCAGGGAGAAGGGTCAGCTCAAATCTCACAGAAGTGAGGTCACACTGTAACCCACAGGGAAGCCCCTGAAGCCTCATGGGACAGCCGTAAGTGAAAAGGCTGCCTGGGAGCACACGCACACTGTGCCTCCTGGGACGCCTAATGCAACTTCTGATTGTCTACACCATCCCTCTGACACAGAGACCCAAAGTGGCCACAGGGGGCCAGAGCACATGAAAACAGCAGCACATGGTCTCTATTTTGCTTGAGACCTACCACGTGGCCATGTGAAAGCTGGATTTGCATGAAGTTGTCTGGTGGTAGATATTTTTCTCTTATTCTCTCTTTCTTTATTCCTTCTTCTTTTCTTTCTCTTTGCTCCTTTTTTAATATATTGGGGTAAATTAAAACTGACTGGGTTGAGTTATGCTAGATTGTGTGGGTTAGCATATGCTAACTCACAGCTTTGGGGAATGCTTTATTTTGGTGGTATGTTACCTTTTGAACTTTTGCCTGTACTATCTCTTTATTTTCTGCCATATTTTCTAAAGTTATCAGTACAAGTATCTCCTGAGAAAACCTGGACTCCCTTTATGCTGCCTCAAAGCATTAAAGAATATGAGGCTCTTCAAAACATTTGATGGAGCCTTGCATATTTTTTAAAAGTACAGTGATCCCCTGGAATTCGCTGAGGGTTGGGTCTGGGCAGGTCCTGCGAGTTATGAAAACCTTGAAGATACCGAATTGATGAATATTCAACTACTCCTTGCCTGTAGCCACACACCTTCCGCTAATAAGGTCTGGAGGGGAGGTCCTGGGAGTGTGGCTCGCACTGTAGCACCCCATTAAAATGGAGGAAGCGCCCTTTGGTTCTTCCTGGCCACAGAATCTGGGGTCCGGGACATTCTGTGCACTGAAAATCCAACTGCGATTAATTGAATATGTGGCTATGTGAGCCATGAATAGGGGATCACTGTAATACTCCCTGTTGAGCTCGTAGCTCTGGGGTTGGGGTCTTACAGGGAGATTGCAGTTTAAAAAAATTTTTGGAAGCTGAGGAGTTTCCACAGACATGCAGGAAGCTTTTCATTACAGACCTTGACCTTCAAATGTTTTAACTTACAGAAATAAAAAAAGTTTGCTTGTTATGATTCCAGAAATGGAGAATAGAGTATTATATACTCTTACTGTTGTGACTGAGGACTGTGTTATGAACAAAGAGCTTCTGGTTGATAAATGAGTTCCTAATTCATTCTGTTGGCTTGGAAATACAGTAAACCCTTGTTACTTTGCAGCTCACCATTTGTGGCTTCACTGCATCAGGTTTTTTTCCACCTTAGCTTTTCTGTATTTACCCTATTTACCACTACTTCACAGATTTTGCTTATTGTGGCATCTTTCTTGAACCAATCCCCCTGCAAAATTTAAGGGATTATTGTATAGTAGAAATTAAAGAGGCTGGGAACTTTTTTCAATTTTTTGTTAAAAATGAAAAGGTTATATAAAGGTTATAAATGAAAGTCAGAATGCCAAATTTCTTGATTATGAACTGTTCTGTGTATGGTTTTCTGTAATAGCTAACACATACATGATTTCTGTGGGTGTCAGTTAGTTCAGAGTGCCAGCTGTTCCAGAAATCTGGAAACTCTCCTAACTGTGACCTCAAGCTGTCCAACTGGCAGCCCCTTCCAGAGCAGTGGTGTCTGAAAGCAACAGGTTCCTGTCCCTAAGGCAGTGTACATGCAGGGCCAACTTTAGACTGATAGAGCTTGAGAGGTCAGAGACTACAGAAGATGACACAAAAAGTGGCATTAGCCCATCTGAGATTTTCCTGTTTATCCAGAGAGATGGCAGCAATGAAACAGACAAATTCTGTTGATTCAACACTTTGTGGTAAAAGCCTGCTCAGTTCAAGTGTTCCTGACTAACTTACTTTCAGCTTTTCTCATGGACTTCAGTTTTAGCCCATTAATTTAGACTAATGTCTTTATTATTTTTTTTTTAAATGCCAAATTTAATCAGATTGGAACATATTAGGAGAGTTTTATTAGGTAATGGAAATGATCTAAAAATGTTTTAAACCATATTTTCTTAGTCTTATTTTAGTAAACCAAACTCATACTCCTTAATTTCTTCCCACTTGTCTATTATTTTCTGAATGTTTATTATTTTCTTTTTCTTAGTAAACATTATCAACTAAGGTTATGAATCTTGACAGAGATTTATCTCTCTTTTGTGTATTATATTACAAAAGCTGAAAGTATAAATTACAAGACTTTTGCAGAACCAGAGGAAAAGGTGAGTGCTATTTGGACAGATTCCCACATGCATTAATAACATAAACTTTTAATATTTTTACTTTTTCTTTTTAATTTACTATCATGACTATCAATTCCTTTCTTCTCTCTAATTCATGTTTGTGGGTTCTGCTTTTTAAGAGAGATCCTGTATATGTGAATAAAATACTCTCCGTTCCTCAATTGTGTTGTATTCAGACTTTTGTGGTGGTGAACCCTGTTATATGGAGCATTGAACAATTTATTGAACTCTAACTGTCTGATGATGGGCTCATTCTTTTAGATTCAGAAATATCTAGAAGAGTCCCTTGAAAAAGCTCCCAGATATTTCTTTGTCATTAAATTATATGGTAGAAGCAATGTAGCTAGATTAACCCACCAAAGAATTCTTAGCATTCCCTGATGTCTTTGTAAAAGACAAATTGTTTGGGGTTCCTGTTCTGATCCTAGACAAAAGAAAGGAAGCGATTAAACTAAAAAAGGTTTTGGAAGGTGAGGCAGAATCAAGTGGTGAAAGGATATGAACTATGTATATATGAACTACCATGAAAATAGTAGGTTTCTGATGATATGGATGAAGAGAAAGATTGACTTGATAATGAAGGAAATATAGAAGAAGGGAGAGTTGTCAGCTGATTGGATTTTAGCTTTCCTTAAAAGTGTTCAAATAATTTTATTACACGAAAACCTGTGGTGGTACTTTGTAAGATGTTCATGCAGAGGAAAGGAAGCCATAAAGGTTCAAAAGTAGAAATGAACTGCTTTTTTACTTTCAATATGTCATAGTTCTAAGGCGATCTCTTTCTTAATAGAAGGCAAAAGCTGGACAGGGTTAGTGAACATTGGAAGTCTTCAAACTGACTACCCAGATACAGACAATTGCTTCAGCAATTTGTTTGGGGCTCAAAAACATCTGGGTATCTTGGTGCAACTGTCTTTTGTGATGCTTAGCTCCCTTTGAGCTGAAGAAGATCTGTTGTCCTTCAGCAATCTTGGCGAATTTTCACTTTTTATCCAGAGCAGTGTGAGCAAACAGCACTTGACAAGCAGCACAGCAGAGCAGAAGGCAGACTGCAAAGCAGATAAACTGCAAAGACTGCCCAATCATCCTTGGAAAATAAGAGGGGAGACAATGATAAAAATTTTGAGAGACAAAATGCTGTTGGGTGACTAGAACAAAACCAAAACCAAAATATGGCAGAATCTTTAAAAATTAATCATGGAAAGAAGGACAGCTGAAGGAAACAAGGAACAGAACCCATAAAACTGAACTGCCTTCAAAACAAAGAAAAGTAAAGGAAAATAAGGGACATAGGTGATAGAATGGTATAGTAAAAAATGAGTAGTAGAGAATCAGAAGAGAAGCACACCTAACAGAAATCTCAGGCGAGCACATATAAAAATGTATAGTAAATACAGGATTGAATAAGTTGTCCCAATTCCTCCATACTTTTTGATTTATTACATAACCTTTAAGATGCCAACTATGCTTCTGATATGAACATATACGTATCTTTATTGATCTTACTGAGTTACTTCAGCATACAGCATTTATTCACATTTATATGCCGTATGTAGATTTCTGAGAATATAATCAGCGTATTTATTTTATAATTTGATTATGTTTTTCCATTTTTTCTTCCTAAATAATAATTTACAATAGAAATATTCAACACATGAAAGAGGAAATATAGGAAACGAACATATGAAAAGCAGAAAGACATCGAATTTGGATGAAGTTGTCCTTGTCAAGTTAATGATACACTGTGTGTGACGCAGTCACTTAAAAATGCTGAACAACTGAGAGTCAAAACATAAAGTGCCTTCTTAATAGTATTAATAATAACATCAAGAGTAATAGTGTCTAATTTTTAATTGGTGGGTACTTACATGAGCATGTATAAATATTCCCACACTTCACTTTTATTCATAAACTATGTGTCTTCAATCTTTATTTCCTGTATTAATATGTCTTTAATCTAATAAAATATTTTATTTTTATTTTTCTAGGGTGACTTTACTCATTGTAAAAAGAGGAAGAGATCCCTAAGAATGTAAATTGCTAGTTGCCACTCCTAAAAGCTACTATTGCTTTTTGTTCTCTTAGTTTTTATTGGAAATCTAGATTTATCTATTCTTGAAAAAAAATCAATATTTCACCAAACAAATTCCTCAAAATTCAACTTCTAATTAATTTCATTAGAAACTATCCAAAATAAGTGATGGAATATTTTCAGTTGCCCTGGCACAAAAAGATATCCCTAAATCAACACCATGACAGAATTTGAGCTGTAGAATCATGTTGAGCTGCTTGAGAGGGTCCAGAGA
>WEKX01022081.1:46296-77719 GCA_013390025.1 Pitta sordida | reverse complement strand
GTCTCTGTACGGGTGTTAGATGGTGAGTTGGACTAGATGATCCTTGTGGGTCCCTTCCAACTCTTAATATTCTGTGATTCTGTGATTCTGTGATCATAGAAACATTAAGGTTGGAAAAGCCATCTGAGGTCATCAAGTCCACTCATTAACTCAGCATCACCAAGTTCAACTCTAAACCATGTCCCCAAGTATCACATTCACATTTTTTAAACACTTCAAGTAATGATGATTTNCTTTCCTTAAAAGTGTTCAAATAATTTTATTACACGAAAACCTGTGGTGGTACTTTGTAAGATGTTCATGCAGAGGAAAGGAAGCCATAAAGGTTCAAAAGTAGAAATGAACTGCTTTTTTACTTTCAATATGTCATAGTTCTAAGGCGATCTCTTTCTTAATAGAAGGCAAAAGCTGGACAGGGTTAGTGAACATTGGAAGTCTTCAAACTGACTACCCAGATACAGACAATTGCTTCAGCAATTTGTTTGGGGCTCAAAAACATCTGGGTATCTTGGTGCAACTGTCTTTTGTGATGCTTAGCTCCCTTTGAGCTGAAGAAGATCTGTTGTCCTTCAGCAATCTTGGCGAATTTTCACTTTTTATCCAGAGCAGTGTGAGCAAACAGCACTTGACAAGCAGCACAGCAGAGCAGAAGGCAGACTGCAAAGCAGATAAACTGCAAAGACTGCCCAATCATCCTTGGAAAATAAGAGGGGAGACAATGATAAAAATTTTGAGAGACAAAATGCTGTTGGGTGACTAGAACAAAACCAAAACCAAAATATGGCAGAATCTTTAAAAATTAATCATGGAAAGAAGGACAGCTGAAGGAAACAAGGAACAGAACCCATAAAACTGAACTGCCTTCAAAACAAAGAAAAGTAAAGGAAAATAAGGGACATAGGTGATAGAATGATATGGTAAAAAATGAGTAGTAGAGAATCAGAAGAGAAGCACACCTAACAGAAATCTCAGGCGAGCACATATAAAAATGTATAGTAAATACAGGATTGAATAAGTTGTCCCAATTCCTCCATACATTTTGATTTATTACATAACCTTTAAGATGCCAACTATGCTTCTGATATGAACATATACGTATCTTTATTGATCTTACTGAGTTACTTCAGCATACAGCATTTATTCACATTTATATGCCGTATGTAGATTTCTGAGAATATAATCAGCGTATTTATTTTATAATTTGATTATGTTTTTCCATTTTTTCTTCCTAAATAATAATTTACAATAGAAATATTCAACACATGAAAGAGGAAATATAGGAAACGAACATATGAAAAGCAGAAAGACATCGAATTTGGATGAAGTTGTCCTTGTCAAGTTAATGATACACTGTGTGTGACGCAGTCACTTAAAAATGCTGAACAACTGAGAGTCAAAACATAAAGTGCCTTCTTAATAGTATTAATAATAACATCAAGAGTAATAGTGTCTAATTTTTAATTGGTGGGTACTTACATGAGCATGTATAAATATTCCCACACTTCACTTTTATTCATAAACTATGTGTCTTCAATCTTTATTTCCTGTATTAATATGTCTTTAATCTAATAAAATATTTTATTTTTATTTTTCTAGGGTGACTTTACTCATTGTAAAAAGAGGAAGAGATCCCTAAGAATGCAAATTGCTAGTTGCCACTCCTAAAAGCTTCTATTACTTTTTGTTCTCTTAGTTTTTATTGGAAATCTAGATTTATCTATTCTTGAAAAAAAATCAATATTTCACCAAACAAATTCCTCAAAATTCAACTTCTAATTAATTTCATTAGAAACTATCCAACATAAGTGATGGAATATTTTCAGTTGCCCTGGCACAAAAAGATATCCCTAAATCAACACCATGACAGAATTTGAGCTGTNTCTGTGATTCTGTGATTCTGTGATCATAGAAACATTAAGGTTGGAAAAGCCATCTGAGGTCATCAAGTCCACTCATTAACTCAGCATCACCAAGTTCAACTCTAAACCATGTCCCCAAGTATCACATTCACATTTTTTAAACACTTCAAGTAATGATGATTTCACCACTTCCCTTGGCAGCCTGTTCCAATGCCAGAGACAAGTTATATTTGTGCAAATGTTATGTAAATCTCAAGGAAAATAGCTTCAGAGACATCAGAGTATAATTTTACAGAACAATTATAACAAAGCCAAATTCTTGTTTAATTTACTACAAATATGCATAAATGTACAGTACGTCAACCTGTTCAATAGGAAACCAAGAATAGAATCTGGCCTGTAGTGCTAATATTGTCTCACTGTAAATGAAATATTTAAACATAAAGCAACCATTGAACTAACATAAGGGATGATCTGGACCTAAGCCTAAAAGAAAAGCTCATTCAATATACTACTAAGAATTTCATAGAGATAAGCCTGAATGTTGAACTTTACTATCAGCTTAATCTCCTTGTCTTAAATAGGGAGATTTTGCAAACACAATTTTAAATATTTTAAGCTTGTATAAAGAAAGGTCAATATTGGACCATAAGACTTTAAAGCTGTATTTCTTATGCAGAGGCTTTTCCTTTGATGTGGATTTGCAATCTCATCACCTTACTATCACAGTGAGAATACTTTTCCTAATACCTGCCTTTTGGGGTGCTCAGGAATCTATTTATATAGACCTGATTCTCCTGCTAGGTGGTTGTTGCTTGTAGAGTTAAAGCAATAATACAGCTTTACTCTTTTTCAGCTTTTGAAAATTAATGCAAGATCCTTAAATGTTCTGATTGTATAATTTCTCATGTTTAGTATGTGCTGTACAGGAGGTTGTACAGACGCAGCTAGGATGAATGTTAGGTGTGCCCTCTGGCTGACTAGTTAATCTAGTTAAGAACCTGCTTCAAAGATGTGTCTGAACCCTAATATATACTGCAGAAAAATACTTCTTTTTTATTGTGCTGCTTTTGGGTATATCATACTGGTGATATGTTGAGACCAGTGTTTGATGAATCATAAAATTTGGGCTGAAATACTTTAAAAAATGGTACATTCAATATATTTTATCTCTTTTTATAACTCACATACTATCTGCAGGCATATTTCCACATTAAACTAATATTTAATGACTCTGGAAACAGAATTCCTGATTTGTTAGACAAAAGAACTATTTTAATATACCTGACAGCTAATCTTTACGTTCTTTTCTCATATACTCTCTTCAACTTTCTGCTGCAGTGGACCTTCAAAGTAGAAAGGCCCTTGTTTAGTAGCTTTTTTAAATTGCCCAACATCTCATGCTCAGTGCAAATCAGTGCAGCACACTTTCACAAAATATTCTATTACCTAATGGACAGCTCTACTCCCATTAATTTAAACACAGACCTTACATGCTACCTTCTGATTTTAAAAAGATTAAGTTTAGTTTTTATTTGTTTTGACATACAGTGAATAATTTAATACTGTCCTGTATTCTACATGTCTGAATGGTGTCATACTTTTATGCTTTAAACAATCCTGGATGTACTTTAAATATTCTCACTGATTTAAAATGATGTGATCTATTTCTGCTAAGATCTTTTATGCTATTTTGACATAAGAAAAAAAAATGTTTTGTTTTAGACATTGGTAGGCAATTCTTATCACAAATAATATACCAAAAGTGAACAAATCTCGAAATCATACTGCAGTGAGCCCCTTGTATTCGCGGTCCGCTATTCGCGAGCTTCAGTAATTGTGGGTGATTTTTTCATGAGCCGTGCGACCTCGGCATGTGCTCAAAATGTACCGGGACCCCAGTGGGCTCCACCCCTGGTCTCACCGCTCACGCTGCAAGCACAGCTGGCCCCGCCACCCCCCCTCCCCGCCGCTTGCAGGGCAAGAACTGTGGACCCTGTCTGCTCAAGAATATGTAAATTGCTCCCACCCGGGAGCCAGCACGGCATTCCCGGGATGCATTTAGTGTAAATGCATGTTTTTGCACGGCTGCAATTGTCCTCCGCTGGGCTACAAGATGGGGTGACGGGGCTGCCATTGTGTGTGTGCCATTGTGTGCCAGGGGCTGTGCCCACCACTTAGCTGGCTCTCACTGCCATGCCGTGCCAGCCCCGCCCTCTGCGCTGGCTCGCATCGTGCAGCCCCGTGCTGGCCAAGCGCTGTGCCGGCCAAGTGCCATGCCAGCCCCACACCGTGCCACCCCGAGCTGACCCCGCCTTGTACCAGCCCGCGCCCCACCTGCCCCACCCCCTGCGCCATGTCGCCCCACGCCAGCCCCGCACTGTGCCGCTCCGCGCTGGCCCTGCACCATGACGGCCCTGCGCCATGCTGTGCTGTGCTGTGCCATGCCATGCCAGCCCTGTGTCCTGCGCCCGCCTCGGCATAACACAACCAGACAACTGAGACAAGCCCCACTCTCAGGACCATCCTCCAGACCTTATATGGGCAGGGGGCGTGGCCACAGACGTGGCGTACTCCACTACATGTGTTTTTCAGCTAGTTCTCAGATTGACATGCTACTAAGATTATCCAAGGTGCCAAATTCGAAACTTCCAATGAAAAAAATAGAAATACTGCTACTAAACATATTGATCACAAGAAATCCTTTTTATATTGAGAAGGATACGATCAGGTAAAGAGGTATCAATTGAGACGGAAGGCGCATGAAATAGAAGAAGAGAGAAGACTCCAAAGAAGTCTGGAACTCATGAGCCAGGTGTGACGCAAAAGAATTTGCGTGACTTTCAAGAAGAGGAAGGAATTGATTTGAAGATTTAGAAATTATAAATTTAGTGTATAGAAGTGTATAGCATTGGATTAGTGGAAATTTAGTAAATTTCTAGGGAATTTTAGAAAGATTGGTTGACTTTAGAATCCTTCAGAGGGCCTGAGAACTAAGGCTGAATATTAAAGGTAGAAAGACTAGTTCTGTGCCCTCTGAAGGTAAACAAAATTGAAAGTTAGCCAAAACAAAGAGAAAGGAATTAACAACATGGGAACCAATTGGTTGAAGGATCCACAGCAAGTGACATAATGCTGTAAAAATGAATATTCATTAGGCAATTTGCATATGGATGAGGCAAGGGGTTAAGACGGGGTGACAACTTGGGGCGGCCCTTTTTTGGCACCTGGCAGTGGCAGAGGGCACTGCTGGCTCTTTCCCCCGGCTCTTAGGCCAAAAATAAATTTTTCTGTAGCGTGCAAACAATTGCCTCGAGTCCTGACTGATTTTCTTCAAATCACAGTAAGCAGGCTAGGTTGTAAATTATGTACTCAAGGCCAGATGTGAAAGTAGAAGCAATTAACACCCAGAAAGGATGCCAAACACTGAAAAACCTAGAAGACTTCAAAAGTTCACCTGAGGAAGACTCCTTACTTCAGTCGAAAAGATCCCCAAAAGACCCCCAATGAACACTAGAGAGGTGGAACTAGGGCGGAGACTGGGAGGAAACTTATGCTGAAGAGACCCTGGACACTAATCTACATCAACCACTCCTATCCTTGGATACTTAATGTTTATGCATGGTTTCTTTAATGAATATGTATAATTATGTAGCATATAATGGGTGCCGGTAATGTCAGTTGTTAGGTGGGCAAGGAAAAATTTTTCCCCCGACCTCACAACGTTGCTATTAAAACATACTCTAAAACACTTTGGAGTCTTGGGGTTTGTTCCGTAAATCAATATTCAATGTCTATAACAAAATATAATTTTAATTCTTCATGCAAATATTTTTAGCAAGGGATTTTTGAATAAAAGATCTCCAGTACCTGATTTGAATCCACTTAAAAAATGCAACTCTTGAATAAAAATTATTATATTATAAAGTAAAAATTAGGTCAACCTAAACATGTTCCTTGGTATTAATATGAATGCCACATGTATTGCATGAAGTTGGAAAGAAAGGCACAATGAGTGCTAAGCATGGGCCTTAACTTCCCATGACCATTAATAATATATGAAGAAGAGTGCTTACCCAGACATTCAAAGAATTGCACTCATGGCCTTGCACTGCTGTTACAGCCTAATATATCAGAATTACAGCTGCTGCCTGTTCCCTGCAGCATAGTCTTTATTTATGTTTTAACCTTGCAAGAAGGGTAGGATCCCTGCTTTCCTTCCTAACCATAGGAGAAAATACATTCCTGAAGAACTTTTTCTAGTTCTGATTTTGATTTAAAAAACACAGGTTTTCATACCCAGAAAAATATAATTAAGAAGAAATTTTGCTTTAACAACCACTATTGTGTTTTATGTATTAGTTTTGTATTGATGCAAAGCAAATTTTGAACTACAATTGTGCATTATGAAATATTTATGGAAAATAAAGTAAAAGCGGACTGCCTGACTTTCCTGTAAACAATTATATTATTAATAATGAAACAACTATCATGACTCTAGTTTTCAAGAATTAATATGAACATGTGAATGTGCTTGTTTGAATTCAGGACATTCATGGATATATCAATTGGTGTTTAAGGGAGATAGAAAGTTTCAGGACACAAATCATAATGGAAATGTCATAATGGAAAAAAAATCTTTTAATTTTTCAAAAGATGTATGGGAGGAGATATTACTCCTAGCTTCCATGAGATTTTTTTTAATCGAAGCATTTTGCATAAAAATCTAGGCAGTAATATTTTAAAATATTAATTTCCTACTGTTTCCCCTTGTCTTTTTTTTGTGTGTTTCTTTCAAAAAGAGCACAGTAGAAATAAAAGCTGCCTCTCTGGTCTGCTCTCATGAGACCTGACCTGGAGTGATGTGTCCAGCCTTCGGGTCTTCAGTGCAGGAAGAATATCAACATCTTGGCAAAAATCCAGAGGAGGACCACGAAGATATTAAGAGGGATAGAACACCTCTCCTACAAAGAAAGAATAAAATAATTGGGATTGTTCAGCCTAGAGAAGAAAAGGCTTTAGAGTGGTCTAATTATGGCCTCCCTGTACCTGAAGGGAGCCTAAAAGAAAGATGGAGAGAGATAATTTAAAAGAGCATGTAGTGACAGGACAAGGGGGAATGGACTGAAAATGAAAAAGAGAATAGGCTTAGATTAATATTAGGCAAAAATTATTTACTTTGAGTGTGGTGAGACAATGGAACACATTACCCAGAGAAGTTCTGGATGCCTGAACCCTGGAAGTGTTCAAGGCCAGGTTGGATGGAGCTCTGAGCAACCTGATCTAGTGAAAGGTATCCCTGTCCATGGCAGTAGGGTTGGAACTAGAAGATCTTTCAGGTTCCCTTCCGACCCAAACCATTCTATGATACTATGAAATTAAGAAACAAAATAAAGTATAATGAACACAAATAGATTGACATGAACCAGTTTAATAAAATGACCTGGATATCATTGTCAGAAAGTAAACTCCATTTTGCCTTAGTACTCTAGATCTTTGACACTAGATTTTAATACAGGAAATATAAAAACTCTGTGTGAGTAATGAGAATGTTTAATGAACACATGAATACTAGAGGATTTTGTTTAACAGTTTTGATGTTTTTTAAATAATGTAATCACAATATAATGTGCATTTTGCAATCTTCACATTGCTTTACAAATTACATACTTATTTCCCCATTACATTGGAGGATCAGAGCTCTCATCTGGGGGAGTAAAACTTTTCTAACTCTTATTAATGTAAGAGATTAAAACTGTGTATTAGAAGCTTAGTTGTGTGCTAAGAGCCTTTGAGACGTACACTGCCTCAGACTATTTAATTTGTAGTTATTGATGGATTTGTCAGGGAATTTGATATTTCTTGGTGTTTCAAAGGATGCAAAAAAGATTATAAGAGACAATGATTCCATCTCATTTATGGCCACTATGAGAAGCAGAGGGTTCATTTAGATCAAATGGAATCTGTACTGCCAGTTTTGTTTTCCACTGACAAGATCTTCAAATACTTGGACATGTTCTTCAACTCTGTTACTCATGCCTTGGTAGAGGTCCAAGTAGATGTTCACAATGCTACATCTTCATCCTCTTCAAAAATCTACCATTAGAACATGTTTTTGCCATCACGTCTACAGAAATAAGTTTGTTCCTATAGAGTCTTTCTCTCATACAGCACCAGGGTGTTCAAGCCCATGTAGGTAAGGCCTCTATCTCTCTATTTTCACAGAATTTGCCTGAACCTGCCCATTTCTCTGCACTTTTCATCAGGGAGGGATTTTCTTGGAGTACTTTGTCTTCAGGATTCATGGAAACAAACATTAGAGAAGACAAAGAGCAAGAATTCGTGTCCCAGTCAGAAAATTCAGGAAAATAAAGACTGCATCTTAAAAGAACAGAACCTGAGGGTATGAGAAGGTAGAAGTAGTACTCCAGTTCTCAAGCACTCATGAAGAAAGGTAAGGAGATTTTCAATTGTCTGATTGGAGATTTTATTGTAATTGCTGATCTCAATATAAAGCATTCCACAGAAAGAATTAATTGTGCTAAAACTCTCCAGCAATGTGTATCTGTAACACAAGTCAAAATAATGCAGATATGAGAGAGATAGGGAAGACATTCTTAGAGACAAAGTAATTAAATATTGTCGTGGAATTAAGAGGTGTTTCCTTGAGGTTTTGTGTTATGGAAGACATAACAGCATTATCATAGTAACCTGTGAATTCCGTCAGAGGAAGAAACTTAAAATAGAAGTTCATTTCAATGGGATCTAGATAGGGACTGCTTTTTCATATTTTATGTTCTACAAAGATTATCTACTCTACTTTTCTCTCAGTAATTCAGGTCTTAAAAATATTTTACATATGAATTAATTTTTTGTGGGAACTTTAGTTTTTTGGTATGTTAAATACATAAATTTAAATTACAGTTGTTCATAAGCTTAGTCTTGTTGGTCTCCTGGGTGTCTTATTTCCCAGCAGCAGCAGTTGACTAGTGTTCCAATATGGAGGTTTTTTGTGCAGAAAGGTCATACACTCTGTATTTAGAATAATACTCTTGAAGGTTTGACCATTTGCAGCAGCGGTATCCCAACACTGATTCCTCAGCTGTAGTTTGATTTTTTTCCCTGCCCATCACTTCTTCATGAACTGCTACTTCATGCAGTTTCAATTTGCTGGGTATATTTGTCTTTCTTTCTTTTCTTTCATTTTTAGATATACTACGTTTTGCATACTGGATTTTTTCTTTTTTAATTTATCTTTTTCACATGACACTTCATTCCATTGATTTTGCTCCCTTCAGCTGTACCATTCAAGATGACTTCAAGAAAAACAATCTGATATAATACTCTCATATTACAGATAGTACTAACTAGCCTTTATTGCCATAACTCACTAGTTACTTATTTCTATGCTATGCTTGTATTTTTTTACAATTAGGTGCTCCTGAAAAGCTAAGTGCTCAGATTTTGGAGGATTAATACCCGGAGAACAATCTTTTCTGCATAATTTGAAATAAAATTGTGGTGGTGAGTATATGATTTAGCAATCAGATACAAATCAAAATGCCAAGATACTTTGTTTTCAGGAGCTGAAAGCAAAGTGCATTGAATTCTGCTTTTATAGTAATTTATAAGCCCTAATAAAAAAATGTATCCCTATGGCACTAATGGTACTAGCTAGTGCAAAAGCCCCTGTTGTTGTTTTTTATTGGTCCATTTTAATACTGCTTTTATGGTGGGTTTGCCTTTGTGATGGTTATTAATAGCACTGTTAAAAAAAAAAAAAAAGACTAATTTTTGTTTAACGCAAGAGGATAAATACTAAGATGAAAAGTATGGAGTTCTTTAATTTCAGTTTTCAAAACAAAGGTGGTGTATGTTTGAAATTTATTAGTGTGGCAGTCAGTGTACTGGAGGCAGTAAAGGATTCTTCAATGAATAAGAGTAATATAATTACTACAGGCAGAAGTTGAAGAAATGCAGAGAGGATGTATAAAGAATAGAACTGAGAGAAATGGGACGTAAAAGCTAATTTTGCATAGTAAATAAGTTTTATGATGCAAAGGCGTTGCTTTGAAACTTGCAACTTCAGTAAGGGATCTGTTCATCACCAGATGAGTTTCTTTGGTCAACAGATTTTAATTATAAAGTAGTTGCCAAGACAGGCTGCAGGATGCATGCATTACACTGAGAACTGTGATGGCATTGAAGAGGCTTTAAAAACAAGTATGTTAGGATGGAAGTATAATGTATGGACAACTAGCAACTTGTGCAGAATTTTAATGAGGAATTTTAATGAGGAAATTTAAAGGTAAGAATTTCAAAAGAAGAGATTCTTAAGGGATAGATTGTTAATTTATTTTGCAGGATTTGTACACTGATTTATTTCAGTAAACCACCTTCTGTGGAAGGCATTGCTAAACAATTAATTTTGACTTTGAGGAACAAAAGCACAACATTAATGGCTTATAAATGAGAAGCCTCACCATGGCAACCTAGAAAGGAACTAGTTCTTCAGAACTGTCAGAGCTCTCACAGCTGCTACTGTTCCTCAAGAGAAACCTGCTGTCTCAACTTACTGTGCTTTTGGACTTATTTCTGAAGGTCAAACCACAGTTTTTAGGGTCACAGTCAAGGTTCTTTCCTCTTAAGAAGAAGGGAATTAATTGCTAGTCCCAGGAGGAAGTTAAAAGAAAAATTCAATACGTGTTGTTGCTATTGAGGTTGGAGTTA
This sequence comes from Pitta sordida, assembly GCA_013390025.1. Classification (NCBI taxonomy): domain Eukaryota; kingdom Metazoa; phylum Chordata; class Aves; order Passeriformes; family Pittidae; genus Pitta; species Pitta sordida. Next base: position 67,130 of record WEKX01022081.1, on the reverse strand, counting down.
TAATATAAAAAATAATTAGAGTATAGAATTCAATACCCTGGGACAGGGCAAAGAACTGGCAAAATTTAAACAAGTACTTAGAAAAATCAAAACTTCTAGTCAGATCTTGCTCCTTTGTAACAGAAACATTTCACCAGCCGTGGTCTAGCAGAAAAGTAGCAGTGATAGCTCTAAATACAAGAAAAAAAGTGCATAGGTTCATTAATAAACTGTATGGGTATGCGATGCATTGCCCTGCAGGCTGAATGGCAGATGAAGCTTGTAGAACTCAAACTGAACAAGTACGTTGAATGACAAGAAAAACATAAGAAGAGATATTTAATATTTTTTTCCTATTTAATGGATGTTGGTACTGGTCATAAAGCTTTAGAAGAAAATGAACTCCAGAAAAGTCATTATAAGTCTCTGCTCAAAAAATAACCTAAAATAGTCACTGTCAAACAAAATAATTGCATTCTTCCCCATACGTAGTATTACCTGGGGTTCTTTCATACAAGTATAGTACAGAGACTGTTCAGAGACAAGAGGTCAATGTTCCTAATCAGGCAACTTCTTATTTTAGTCATATCAATCAAGTTAGTGGAAGTTAGCTTGAAGAAAAGGACATATTTTGGATAAAACCCTAAATGATTTATATTGCCTGGAGGGTTTATCACTGGTGAATGTAGAGATTCTAAATGACAGTCTATAAATACATTTCTAAAGAAAAAAAGAGAGTAAATGCAAAATTATTTTTCTCTTTTTATTTATAGGTAGTTGAAGTATCTACCTGTGCAAAAAGAATGCCTTGTTCAAAGCCAGAAATTAAACCATGACATTTACAGGGATGAAATCTTTATTTTATGTGTCACCAAAGAGCTTAAAAAACCCCCCCACAACCTGTAAAGTTCTGTAAATACAAGATCTCTTCAATACCCAAAAGATTTGCAAGTTTTAGTGTTTCTAAAGACAGGCATAGAAACAGGGAAAATAATCCCATTGTTAACAAGGTCATTTGCAAAAAACCAGCTGATTTATATATTTCTTCAGAAAGGGCTGAGAGTGCACTGTAAAAGAGGTGTAATTTACAACAGTCTACAGACACTTTTTTTCACGTCACTCAAAACTTCCCCCTGCCCTCATTTTGCTTTACGTCTTGCAATAGTAGCCAGGAAGGCAAATTAACTTCCAAATTTATCTGGCTCTAGTTGCACTAGATTCAAGCGACTCCAGTGATTTGATGTGGCATGTTGATTACAATCACATCAAAAGGAGAATGAGACTCAGAGGGAAAAATATTGTTTCTTTCATATACCCTATGTAACTTAAATAGTGCATAAATCAGAAATAGATGTACACAAGTTGATTTCTTACATAATTATATTGCATTGCTGTTAGATCTTTTTGACAAAAGCTGGAAATAGACTGGGATCATAACAAATATTTTCAGTGAAATAACAATAGTAACTACATCCTTATTTCACCTCTTCTGAAATAGAATTAACTCTGAGGGTAATACAGATGTAATCCATGATTCTTTGGGAGTTTCAAAATAACCTGCCTAGCAGGAGCTCAGAAATCTCACTTTTTTACATCTCCTTTAAAAATAAGAGAAAAAAATATTTATTGCCTGCAATGTTTGCAATAGGCATGTTTGAACATGCCAGTAGCTCATCATGATATTAAAACAATAAGGATTTCAATATGGTAAGATATTTTTCTTAGTTATTTAACGCTGACCAGTTATAGATTAAGTTTGATAATGGACAGAAGAAATGATACAGTGTGGCACATGCAAATTGTTGTGCTCATTTTAGATTTTAGAACATTGCTATTCAAGGTTATATTAAAAAGAAATCTATTTGAACTTTTTTACAATAGTATCAAAACAGTATTCAGCAATCTTTAGAATCACCATAATGAAGGATGTAATTATTTACTCCAATATTTTCCAATTTCACAGAATCACAGAATCACAGAAAATTATGAGTTGGAAGGGACCCACAAGGATCATCTAGTCCAACTCACCATCTAATACCCGTACAGCGACCAAGAGCACATCCCAGAGTATAATAACAACCTAGATGCCTCACAGTCTAGCAGGCCACTCTGAGCCGGAGGGGGCCCAGGGTCATCCAGCCCTCACCCCCCAGCTAGACCAGCTAGACCATGTCACTAAATTTCCAGTAGTAAAATCCATACCCATCATTGGGTAGCACCCTATTTTTTAAGGCTTTATAACTGAAGAGATGAAGACAAATATCTCTGAATTTCAGAAACATATTGAAATTTACAAGTTGCACCATCCTTTTTCTTTAAAATTTTGTATTACAAGGTGTAGCAAATGAAGATTTATGAGCTATTCCCAAAAAGTGCAGGAAGAAATGTATGACTGAAATTTCTGTGGTAACATGTTTGATTCATCAAGACTATTTGCATGCATTAAAATTATCACAAATAGATCCACAAATACAGTCAATGCATATTTCATTGAAAATTCGTTCTTTACCTGTCTCTTTAAATCCTTGGTGAAGTGATAACCTTGCCCATATATCATGGCATGGTATACCATTCTTGGCATCCTATTCATCATGTGTTCTAAGTTTGTACATCTCTCATTATGGCGTCCTTGGAATGAATATAGAAGACGAGTATCTGCACATTTTTGTTTGTGTGATTAGAAAATTAGTTCCCGTAACTATGGAGATGATGTAAGTCTTCCATTACAGTTGCCTATGTCTTTTCAAGCCCTTCAGTTTTATACCCTTTTTCTGTATGTGTATGCCTGGGTACACTTACGTGTACCTATATATATGAAAAAAAAAATTATATCCAGTCTATTTCACTTCTCTTCCTCCTGAAATATCTAGGTATTATTTATAGTTTGTAGCCTTGTTTTATTCAATCAACCTCTAGCTTTGTATACCAGGATGGGTATATTTTTGTCTTGGGGGAATTTCTATATGTCATTTCTCTCTTTACCTCTTGAAAGTTGTCTGCCATTCAAAACTGATCTTGTTGACATAGGTATGCTTGATATGAATGACTGGGTAGTAAATCTTAATTATTTAAGTGTCACAAATGATGAAGTGAAATACAGGTATTATTGTAGTATTCCCAAGGACCTTGTTATACTACCAAGATCTTTTTTTTTCACCAGAATACATACTTAGGTAATTAATGTAATTTCCAGATATGAGATAGCTTGAAAATCAGGACTAAAAAGCCTGCAAATTTTGCCAGAGATTGTTAGGAAGTTATAACATATTTCAGTACTAAAAGAGCATTTAATACCTACACAGTATAGAGACAGTCTTCACTGTTTTCTTAATACTAATATCCTCTCCATCACACTGTTCCCTTTCTTGCTTTCTGTTTAGTTAGAGGCCAGTATATGAATAAAAGAGTGAGTGTGAAAATACGCATATGTGAAAATATGCATATATGATCATATAATTTGTCACATGGCAGTGAGTAACATACTAGTGGGTTTAATTCAGATTCATTCTCTGTATAAATTTGTACCTGATGGTATTTATATTCAAGACAGAACGATGAATCCATGTACAAACCTCTTACTATCTATTTTGCCCAACCAAGAAAAGAGTAGCTGCTCAGTGTTCAACAACATACATCCCCTGAAAATTCATGGTTTTTCACATGTGGTGACATTTTCACATGTGGACGGACTTCACAGAAGTGGAGCAATACAGGCTTCTAGTTCAGCCAACAATATAAACCTTAATTTCAGTGCATTTTCTCTGCAGCTTTGCACTAGTACTCATCGTAATCTTTCTCTTTTCCTTTTCCTCCATCTTTTTCCCAGTATAAGCATTTTTGTTCTGCTTACGAAACATAAAAGAACTTTATAAATAAATTTTGTTCTAATAACAATTTAAAAAAAAAATCTGACCATGTCACTGTCAGCTCCTGAAAACATGCAATGTGATGCAGCCATTAATTCTCACCAGTATTTTTGCATGGATGCATTATATGGATATATATGTTGATATGTATATGTTTTTCATGGCTGTGAGTTTACCAGCTGATGATGAAAATCATACATGGTGAGAAATTTTAAATTAATTAACTTAATTTTAAATTATTTACGTTTCATTGAGAAAGCAGACAAATAATTCAGGACCTCTAAATTTCTTACATCTCTTTTTGTTTAACTTTCTTGGGTTTCACACAGGTTATACACAGAAGAGGTTTTTTTGTCATGTGTTTAAAATAATGTTATATACAAGCTAGCCTTACTTTTAAGAATTTATAAATCAGCAGTTTTTCTAGATTGCTTTAATTCTCTGGAGATCCTCAGCTCTACCTTTCCCCTTTCTTTATTCTTGCTGTCTTTGTTATCTCCCATTTAACTGAGTGATAGCTTTAATAAACACTGAACTCAGTCACAGGTTGAAATCACACATGGAAAGAAAAAGGCATTTATGAACATTGTTCTAAATGCCATCCTTCAAATCATGGTTTGCACACATTCCTTTAATATCTCAATGTGTTGCTTTTTCTTCCTATATCTATATATCTATCATTGACCTTTTAGCAAATAATGATTTGTTAAACAAGCCTTTCACAGAATCCTGTAAAGCTCTTTCAGAGTTATGTATAAGCTCTCTACAACACAGACCAGTCAACGTCTTCACGACAGGAGTGGCTTTAGAGAGAGAAAAAAAAAAAGAAATTATTTAAGAAGATGAGAATTAATTCTATATGACATAGTCCACTATATTTAGATAAAGAGAATAGTGCAATTAAATTTTATTATTTTTGGCCTGGACATCCACTTCTACTGGATATGGTAGCTCAGGGCATAATGTCATGGAATCTTAGAATGATTTGGGCTGGAAGGGAACCTGAAAGATCTTCTAGTTCTAACATTATTGCCATGCAATGGGCAGAGTCACCTTCCACTAGACCATCCAACCTGACCTTGAACATTGCCAAGGATGAAGTAGCCACAACTTCTCTGGGCAACGTGTTTCAGTGCCTCACCACACTCATGTAAAGACTGCTAGAGGACAATTACCTGGAATTAATATAGTTTTACACATCAATGGCTGTCTGAAAATATAAATATAGAAGAGAAAATATTTCACTTAGGAAAATTTCTTTCCTTGATTTTTTTTTATCTCAAGTATTATAAAAATATATTTGTGGAATAAGATACGAATGTGATTTGAGGAAAATCAGTCAGGACTCAAGGTAATTGCTTCCATGCTACAGAAAAGTTTTATTTTTGGCCTAAGAGCCAAGGAAGAGAGACAGCAGTACCCTCTGCCCTGCCAGGTGCCAAAAAAGGGCCGCCCAGATTTGTCACCCATCTTTAACCCCTTGTCCCGTACATATGCAAATTGCCCCATGAATATTCATCCTTTCGACATTATGTCATTTGCAATGAGTTCTTCAACCAACTAGCTTCAATGTTTTACATTCTTTTCCCCTTGTTTGGGTTAACGTTCGAGTTTGTTTACCTTCACAGGCTGCAGGACACCCTTAATATTCAACCTTAACTCTCAGGCCTTCTGAATGATCTTTAAGTCTACTAATCCTTCTAAAATTCACTAGAAATTCACTAAATATTCACTAATTCACTAAAATCCCTAAATCTCTATGCCCTTACCTAACACACTAAATTTGTAATTTTCTGATTCTCCAAATCAAAGGCGCTGGCACTGAAAGCCTATGGAGCAGATTGCAATAAATTGGAGCATATTTTCTCAGTTCTGTTAGCGAAATTATTAACAAGATCAGAACAAAATTAAAGGTTTTATTTTAAGTTTTTGTAAAAAATGTAATAAATTTCCTCTAAAATAGGCAATTAGTTTCCTTGGAAAAAGAAAGTCAGATATGCAAAAATATTGCTTTACTGAAATATTTAAATATGCATTGTTTGTATCTTAATTGTGGTATTTCTGAGCACTTTTCAGCTTTTGTCGTTCTTTAACTTCCTGCCAGAATGAAACTGAAATGTGAACCATCATTGTATTTTTTGCCATAGAAAAGAGCTGAATCTACTTCTGTTTCAATAAAAAGAAATCTTAATTGAATGAGAAGGAAGGGAAAAACAGTGTGCCATGTCAGGTTCATAATCTGCTTAATTAACACGACTGAGGTCTATGTGGGACAAAACACTTGCCCTGCACTTCTAGTATAACAAGTGTACCTATCCTTTGCAAATCAGACTCTTAAAATTCAATTAGAATCCACAGTTGAGTCTCTTACATCGCGGACCCGCGGCGTTAATTGGGTTCTGCAAAGCCCTACTTCTGCATTGAATGGAAGCTCATTAATATGCAAATTTGCCCCACACCCTCATGCGCCTTCCCCCGGTGCTGTTTAGACACTGTGTTGCTGTGTATCAGTGTTTGTGTCGGCCCTTCCTGGTGCTCGCAGCCACCCCACACTGGGAAAACCCCCTTTTCGGCTTGACCAGGGACACAGTTTCATAACTGCACAACAGTGGCTCCGGGGGAGTGGCCATGCCGCCATGGGCGTGGGCATGTGGGCGCGTGGGTGTGTGGAGGGGGTGAGGGGGTGTGCAGCGGCAGCAAGTCACGCATGCGCAGTTGCAAAAAGGGTCCTCCTTCGTTGCTAAAAAATCATGTCACTAAGATCTGAAGCCACAAAGTGGGGGGCGTGAAGTGAAAGAGGGTTGGCTGTAGTATTAATACAGTCATCCCTCTTCCATTTCGCCCCCATATTGTGGCTTCACATCTTAGCAGCATGATTTTTCAGCGATGAAGGAGGCCCATTTCGCAACTGTGCATGCATGACCTGACACACATGAATATTTGAATTAGGCAGTCATGAATATTCAGATCAACCCCCATGCTGTGTTGCACTCACCCCGAGGCAACAGTGGCAGTTTGGCTCCCGTGGAGCCGCTCCCACAGCGGCTCGGCTTGGCTCAAGTGTGCGCCGCCCTTCCTCCACTCCGCCCAAGCGCGTCCTACCACTCTCCCATCCTGCTCAAGCACAAGCTGCCCCCCCCACCTCCGCTCAAGTGCAAGACAATCCCCGCTCAGAGCAAAGCGGCTGCATGCAGTTGTGAAAGATTTACCCACTCTCAGGTTAGATGTGGTGTCCAGGACTTTCTCAGGGTAGACTTGGTGTCTGAGACCAGACACCATGTCTACCTCGAGTATGGCGAGACCAGGTCTACCCTCCTGGAGAGACACGGGCTGCGGTGCAGATGGTTCCCCGCACCCATATCCCTGGATGAGCAGAAAAAGGTTCTTTCCTGGCATGGGGTGGCTGCGGGCACCAGGAAGCCCCGACATGAACACCGACACACAGCAGGGCAGTTCCAAAACAGCGCCAGAGTGCCAGGGGGTAGTGTGAGGGTGTGGGGCTAATTTGCGTATTAATGATCTGCAATTCTACATGGAAGGAGGGCTTTGTGGATAAGGGTTAAGACCCGCGGTACTGTGGTATAGGAGACCCCACTGTATGTGTGCAGTGCAAATACTAAAAACGTATTTTGGCATCCCATACACTAAGGCACCATGAACGTTTTCAACTGTTATTCATTGGTTAATTTAGATCAACTTCTTTTAGTTGTTTTTCTGTATTTTTTCCAGATGGACCTATGACTGCTTTGTTGCATAATTCATTGAACATAAATCAACATTTTTTTTCTAAACCTGTAACTAGGTAATGGCTTCCATAAATTAGTGTTACTTCTCTCACATCTAAGTGTTTTCTTCCAGTATAAGCTTTCTTTTATGAATAACTGGTAGAATAAGATGATGTAACTATTAAAATTTTATGCCTGTCACATGAATTTCAACATTCTAATGGCACATATAATTACACAGGAACTGAAATAACGAAACTGTGAAGCATTATTGTATATTACCATATAAAATGTTGATAACCTATTTACACTAGAATCAGCACAGAAAATTCTAGGAATTTAGTTTTCCTCACTGTAGCAGAGAAAGGGAAAGGTGAAAAGAAAGTGATATTTAAATGGAAAATTTTCCCAAGCATAATATTTTTCCTAGGGCACCACATAACTGCTTTTTAAACACATATCTTTCAAAAGCATTTTGTCACTCACCAGGTAAGGTGTTGCATTTCAGTGAGTTAAAGAAACAACACAGTCTCCCCACACGGGTGTTTAATCAATTTAACCAGTCAGCAGTCTTGCTCAGCCAGCAGGTGTTTGGCAAGCAAGTGCACAAAACAAGTCCCATTAATGCAAGGCATAGTTCATCTTATCTGAGTGCAGAGGGAATGGTTTTATTTGCATGTGGAATTCTTACAACATTTAGAGTCAAAGAGCCTAATTATTACTAATACTATTTTTTATGGTTCAGTTATTAAAATTATTAGAATTGCCTCTGCCCAAACTAAGGTGCAAATGAGATGATATTCCAAACTCAATAGTATGGGTTTTATTTACCAGTAAATGTGAGGCAGGGAGACAGAGAGAAAAAGTAGGGAAAGGGAGGCAGGGAATGAAGGGGAAGGAGGAGAAGGAAGAAAGAGAGTGACAGAGAGAGATTGCTAAGAGAAAAAGTATGTCCCACGCGTCTTTTATCATCCTCTTGGTGGTGTTGTGAAGGATGAAAGAAGTTTTTGGCACTCGTAAAGTAAATTGCTTACATTAATATTACACTTTAGTACAGTGGTAAGTGTAACTGGCGTGTGGGAGACCTGGGTTTGATTCTCGCCAGGGAGACAGTGTTAAGAGTTGGACTCGATGATCCTTGTGGGTCCCTTCCAACTCAGAATATTCTGTGATTCTGTGATTCTGTGTTGTTCAGAGTATTTGAGTTGGAAGGGACCCATAAGGATCATCAAGTCCAACTTTTAAGTGAACGACCTGTACAAGGAGTGAACTCACAATGTTGACATTACTAGCCCCATGCTCTAACCAACTAAGCTAACCTCATGTTCAGTGGCAATGATTAATTTTACAGAATTTTGCAGCTAATTTTAAGCCACAAGTACTCACAGATCAAGTGGAGTGACAACTCCTCCATATCCTCTAAAATCCCCAATTGACTTTAGATTGTCCTTTGCAAACAGCTTAAATTCTCCTTTAGCTTCAGAAAAATGTGAAGCTTTCCTAAAGCTTGGAAAGTTAATTTGTTTCAAATTTCTCAGTAGGTTGATGAAATCCTATTGGTATTTGTACAGCAGATTGTCAGCTGTCTTTCCCTACTTCATGATATTTTGTCTAGTTTTTAATCACAGCCCCCATAAGTATCCTGAGCCTGAAAATCTTCATAAAAGAGTGTTTCTATTTTAGGTACTTTTGTTGTTATTATATCCAGTCACATCTGCCTCTTCATGTTTCAGTCTTCCTCTCTACCAGTAAAATAACTTCTGAAAACTGCATTCTTCTTTTATCTGCCAAGATCTATGCCTGTCTACTTCCCACATTTCCCATTTTTTGGATATATCCAAGCCTCAGAGAGACATATCTGATCTCCTCCTGTGTCAGGCACATTGAAAATGCTGTAGAATAGGACAGCTTTCATGGCTGTGACAGATAAAGAAAGACATGTGTCCTGGTGTCAATTAAGATGGAGTATGAATTGAATTTAGAAATACTTGAAGAGAAATAAGAACTTCACTGGGAGAAAGGAAAAAAATTATATAACAAACACACACACACATATATATATATATATATGTTTGAATGACAACAATAACCATATCAATCACAATGGAACAATGATGACTGTAGACAGCTGGGAAAAAACAAACACAGGAGGGGGGCCAAGTTTGAGGGAGACCAGAGCACCCCTGGGATTCCAGGAGCAGGGATTAGGGTTCAGGGTAGGCAAACCAGTGGAGTAATAGCCAGCAATCCTTTTCTGAAGTGTCCAGGGGGCTGTAGGGACATCCAGTGGTTGCAAGGGGGAAGGCTGTACTGAGATGAAGAGTCAAGGTCCACGCGGTCCTGGGCTAAATAGTGATGGTAGATATCAGAGGAGAAAACAAGACTTCTTGAGTCCAGAAGATCCACAAACTCCCATCTGTGAGGTCCGGCAACTGCATTTATAGGGCTTTGGGCCTCTCCCATGACACATGCCTTGTGGGCATGTCTTCACATGCCATTGGCCATCACTCAACCCGACCCAGCCCTCGGGCTCCTCCCCTAGTCACATGCCTTGCTGGGAAGGGAAGATAAGAAAAAGAATCTTCCATTCTTTGTCCAGTAAAAAGGAGAAAACCCCTTCCCTGGCCACATGCCTTGCAAGGGAGGGAAGGGGAGATAAGAAAGGAAGCCTATTGTCTCTTCAAGTAAAGGAGAAAGTTTTACAATAGAGCAATAGGGCTCTCCCCATAACAGCATGTGATACAGGTTTTTTGCTAACCAGTTCTTTCTATAAGCATTACAAATAATAAAGGGAACTTCAAAAAAGTTTTGAGGTGAATACTTCAGTCCTACAGGGACCATATTGTCAGTAGGGGGTTCATTTGAGAATTATTTTGCAGTCTGTCCATTTTGCTTCATTTTGAAAGAAAAGAATGGTCTGACCGCACTCTTGCTGTTACCATGTCTCTTCCATTTGCCAGGACCTGGAAGAGTTTTTACTTAAAGACATTCCAGCAACATGAGATTCAGTTAGAGACTGTGGTTCTTAAAAATCCATTTTAGTTTTTTAATAAAAAAGGAACATAATGCACCCTGTTTTCTTTGTAGTAAATCTAAGAGTTTGGCAAAGGAAGAGGATTTAAACACGTATTTTTTTTTTCTTAATCTTAAACATAATTTTATTGAAAATATAGTACTTTTAACCTAAGCTGATAATTTCAAATGATCATTTTTTTTTCTGGAGCTACCCAATCTTTTGGTTTGTTGCTGACGGCCTTAGGAAAATCTTTCCCCACAATTTTCTCCTCTCCTTTCTTATTGTTTAATCACAAACTTCTAGGCATTTTTTTGGATGCTTAGGAAATGTGAATATTTTGAGACATGAACATCTATTAATTAGTCAATCTATCTGGAAGCCAAGATAAATTAACTGTACACTAAAAATATCTGGAGTATAATACGATCAAATTTATGCTGAGTAGAAGATTCTAACATTGTCCATTAATCTTACATGGACCTCAGGAATATGGATCACATTGCTCATGCCCAGTAGTGTGTGCACATATCTGGGACTTTAAGTTTGGTACTTTCCTGAGGGAAAGGAATACATTTTATACAGAACCTTATAATTTCAGAGTCACTCAGGGGTGCAAGAAATCCATCTTTCGGCATTATAACTAGAGAAGAAATTTCACAGAGGAATATTTTTTCTTCCTTAATGCTAAAATAAATCTAATCCTGTTGCAGAGAAGACATACAACTAATTATTCCCTCATAGCTGTAAGGAGAACACTCTTTGGTCAGGAACAGTTCTACGGTAACCTGCTGCAAATTATTTATTATTAATACATAGTTTTATTTCCTGTAAATAGCTAATCTGTTTCGAGACTTTTCTCTTAGATGTGATCAGGCCTGTATTAAAATAATGTTACAATCATTGTGTCTGAAAGACAAAAAATTAATCACTCTCGGTATGTATTTCTTTATGCCTCTTGGTCCTTCTTTCTTAATGATTTGGAGAAATTTGTTTTTATTGGTTTTGTTTGAAGAAATATTTGAGGAAAATGAAATCAACAATTTTAAAATATATTTGATTTTAGAGTTCTGTTTCTTGTTGAGCTTAACTTGCTTCATGAGTTTACCTTGTGATTCAATGTAATTAAATTCTTCTGTTTAAGAAATGCGCTGAGGATGGCTAAAGAGCCGCTAGCAAATGCTTAAACCGTAGTAGCATTTTTAGTGCCATTGAACCTTTTTCTAAAACAAGTAGTAACATTTTTCTAAAACAAGCTTAATTTGGACAATATTAAAAATTATTATTTTTTATAAAAATTATATTCCTTATAAGGGATAGGAACACCTGAGGGTTTCTTGTGTATATGTAACTATTTACTGTTTACCAAAGCCAATATCAAAGTCCATTAGTGGTGAATGAGATTGTCCTAACCATGTTAAATTATTCTTATTCCTAGAAGGCAGCTGAATATATATTCACTATAAGGCTAAAGATATCACAGGGGACAATTTAAATACTTAAATTTATTTTAGGACCACTGTCCATTCTCCACTTATGCTGGCATGAACTGAATTAATAGCAAACTTTTTTTGTGAGAGAATTCATTATATGTCATATTAATTGGAATGCTAAATTTTGTAGAAAAGTATCCCCTTAAAAAGGAGGTAATTTTTATGCCTTCCAAATGTCGGTCCTCCTTATTTTTCTCTTTTGGCTTCTATCTGACTAATTTCCTTGACTTTTTTCCTGTCTTATTTGTTCTGATCAAGACTGATGGGTAAATCAAACATTTGGTGAGGGCATTAGAACCTAGACGATGGATGGCCACCACAACACAATGTCAGGTATTTAAACATTTATACAGTAATAGGTTCCTCTTAAAATACCAAGAAATCCTGTGGCATTCTGAAAGCTAGTTATGCTGCAAAATGAATGAAGTGTCATACACCTCATCAAGTCACCTTTCTGGAATTCTGTATGGCCGTTGACAAGTGTCCCCACAACAGCCTTCTCTCTGAATTGGATGGATTAGATGGATGGACTGTTGAGTGGATGACGATTGAGTTCAGCCCTGAAGAGAAGGACTTGTTGGGGGTCTATTCACTGAAAAGTTGGACATGACCCAGGAATGTGCACTCATGGCCCAGAAAGCCAATTGCAGCTTGAGCTGCATCAAAAGCAGTGTGGCCAGCAGGTTGAGGGAGATGATTCTGCCCTTCTACTCTGTCCTCCTGAGACCACCTTGGAGCACTGAGACCAGCTTTGGAATCTCTAGTACAAGAAGGACATGGACCAGTTAGAGCCATTTTGGAGGAGGGTCATGAAGATGATCAGAGAGCTGGAGCACCTTGCCTGTGAGGAAAAGCTGGGAGAGTTGGGGCTATTCAGCCTGGAGAAGTGAAGAGAGAACTTACAGCAACTTTTCAGTTCTTAGAGGGGGCCTATGAGAAAGATATGTACAAACTTTTTAGCAAGTTCTCTTGTGATGAGGAAAAGGATAATATTTTTGAACTAAAAGAGGACAGATGTAGATTAAATATAAGGAAGAAATTTTTAGAATGAGGAGTAGAGAAACATCTGCAGAAAACGAGAGGTGATACATGAGATGCCCCATCGCTTGAAACAAGATTAAGTTGCAGCAAGGTGAGGAGGGTCATATCTAGTTCATAATTGCAAGGGGCCTAGACTAGATGACCTATAAAGATCCCTTCCTACCCAAACTACAGTTGATCCTCTGCATAGTCGCAATCTGTAATTTGCAGGATCCACATACTCGCTCTTGATTTTCCAGCGAGCTGTGGGATCTGGCATGTGCACGGAACCTACCGTGACCCCAGTCTGCTTGGCCCTGGCCCCACTCGCTGTGTGGCACTGCCCCCCTCCGCTCGCTGCCGGCACCCCCCCCGCTTGCCACTCACCATCAGCACCCCCGACTTGCCACCGGCACCCCCCACTCACCACACGGCACCAGTCTCCACCCCAACGGAGCACAGCCAGATATCTGAAACAAGCCCTGCTCTAAGGACCGTCCTCCAGACCTTATAGGGGAGGGGGTGTGGCTAGAGGCATGGCGTACTTGACTACATAGTGGGGTCGCTATCTTCGCGGATTCCATGACTCACGTGAGGAGAACCAGACCCAACAGCCCGCAAGTAATGGGGGATCACTGTATTTGATGATTCCATGATTCTATGCTTTCTACAATAGTCAGCTTTTTGCAGTTTTGGACTATGTATCTAGTTATGTTCTCACTTGGTTGTTGGGGAAGCATTTCCTCTATTTCCAGCTTGAGCACTCTTTCACTGTTGCATTTATTCTTTTAACAAAGAGCAGAAATTACAGGCCTTAATGCACATTGGTTCTCTTGTTTTCACTTCTAAGTTAATGAATTGAACCTACCTTTTCAGATGGTTTGTTTTCCTGAAGTCTTCCAATATTTTTAGGATTGATGTTCTCATTCAGAACGATTACTACTTTGTAAAAGCTAAGTCTGCCATTTCTGTTGAAGTGAAATATGGGTGGCAACTCTGGTGCTACTGAGTCTCCTTCATTATATTAACAGGCTTTATTGTGAACCCTTATACTCTGGTAAATTCGTAGAGTGTTTATTCCAAGAAAATTGCAGAAATGTGGAATACTGAGTTTTCTCTAGACGCTTTATCACTTTAAAAATTTTTAGTCATAACCTGTGTTATGTTTTGTCAGATAAGGAAGTCCAATAGAGGGAGATATCATGGACTGTTTATATTGCAGAATCACAGAATATTCTGAGTTGGAAAGATCAGTGAGTCCAACTCTTAAACAAAACCACTGCCTCCCTGGCGGGAATCGAATACCTGGTCTCCCACATGAGAGAAATGGGGACACTCACCACTATACTAAAGTGGATTTGAATATGTTCAAGTAATCTACTTCATTTTCAGGAGATAGTTCCCAGAAAATTGAGAATAATTAAAAGGGTAACTTTACTCTTTTTGTTCTGTCAATGGAGATTATCTTCTTTTTTAAGCAAAAGACAGCATTTTTTATTTTCAATTTTTTTCAACAGAAGGTAGAACTTTATTTTTGAATAATATATAAGAGGAAATTCAATATCAGAACAGTTTCATTCCTATTAACATGAAATCTCTTTACCAAAATTAACCTGCTTTTAAAATTTTGTGGAGAATCTTATATTTAATCTAGATTTTCATTTCTAAGTTTCACACAACAACATTTCTAAAAATGTTTATGGAAAGGGATTTCCCTTCAGCTAAGCATGTAAAAGACATTTTTGACTGATACATTGAAAATAAAGCTTGTCTTGTGGACATACAGACATATATGCATTGGCAAACTGTTTCTTGAATGCTATCTGGCATAAACTTCAAGTTCTATTTGTCCAGGAGATGTTTTTAAACCAGATAGTTTTGTTGATTTGTTTGAAGCAAAAACATGTTACATCAGAATAAATAGTAATTTCTTAAAATAAATTTGGTATATTGAGATCTTAAAAGAAATTTCGCCCACTGAGCACAGACTCATGGAACTAATATTTTTGCTTGGTTAAAAGTGGATTTAAAGCCACCTTTCCAAAAAGGTAAGTAGTTTGAAATTATTGGTAGAATTTCATGTGTGCTTCATAATGCTGGTTATTGTCCAAAATTAACACCTTGTTTCTGGTTTAAGTGTATCAAGTTCTTTGATCATACTATTTTACTAGATCTGTGGTTAGGGCCCACGGGTTTATCCTTCTGGATGTGTATGTATACACTTTCATGAGGTCATGTTTCAGTTCTTATTTTTAATCCATTGAACAGACAGAAAACTCCTCTAGAAACTCACACTGATATATTGTCTTCTCTCACATCATGTGATAAGTGAAGGACTAGACTGTAAAATGGAACCAGGAGTAGCTTTGCATATTATAGAAAAAGTTGTCTGTGCAATTTGAATGCTACGTTTTCTGTTGCCATTAGATTTGACAGAATAATTTCACTAATTTACGTTATCAACTGTTGTGATATCAATGTTGTTGCTAGTTACAAATCAACATCAAGTAACCTCAGTATAGATTCCTGTGCCTGAATTCATTAAATCATGCATTATATCTGCTTTAATATCAGTGCTAAACAAATGCATCTGACACATACAAAATACAACTATAAGGCTCTAATACATACTGATATGATTAGCTGTGAGTGTTATTCCCTGTGTTATTCAAATTTAGAGTAGTTTAGAATTACATATTTACTGCTGTTTCTTAGATAAGGTAAATGGCTACCAAGATCCTGTGAGATTGTTGTGGTTTGACCCTGGCTGGATGCCAGAGATTCACCCACAACCTCTCCTGGAGGAAAAAAACATAGAAAATAAAACTGGTCACAGGCAAAAGCAAGGCAAACTACAAATGAAGAATATAAAAGATTTATTTACTAACTAACAAGATCAGACCTTGATGTCAGAAGCATCATTTTAAAGGCAACCTTTTTCCCCCACCCCTCCTTCTCTTACAACAGATCTCATATTCCCTTTTTCGACCAGGAGACAAAGGGGGAACAAGGGTAGGGGACAAGCCAGGCAAGTTGGTATTTTTGACCGGTTTAAGGGTAGGAACCATCTCTCTGCCCTTGCATAAAGTTCTCTCTCTCTCATGAGAGGAAAAGTCTTTCATGACCCTTTCCCAAGTGAGATCTTGACCCACGGATGACGGTTCTTCCATTTTCTGTTTTCTGAGAGTCACAGCACAGGATGCAGTGTTTTAAGTGCTACTCTGCTACTTCATATATGAGTCCATCCCAAAGTACATAGTTCAGATCCTACCACAATGCAATTCTGTCACAAAATGTCTTTCTAAAGGATGTTTGCCGAGTTCTCAGCACCGGCTCCATGTTTCTGGGCTCCAAAAAACAACTGCAGCTGTTGCAGCATGATTCTCCATCTTCAGTCATGGCTTCAGGTGGATTCCGCATCGCTGGTTCCTCTCTCTCTCTTCCACAGGTTTGCACCATGTTCCTTTCCACAAACAGCAGTGGGATGCCTGGAATTCTTCATACCCCTTCTCTAGTAGGCCTGGGGCGGCCTTCAGAGCTTTCAGCTTCTCCATACAGGTCCTGATCCGGCACTCTACATCTTGCTACTAAGGTTTTTTTCTTCTCTCCCAAATATGTTTATTCACAGAGGCATCCCTATCTCTCTAACCTTGAATTCCATGGCAGCAACTGAGGCCCAGGCAAGAGCTGAGCTGTTAACCCCCTTGCTGCCAGAGGAGCAAAAAACCTAATCCAGGACAGAGATATATAGAAACATAATTATGTGTGCAGAACCAAACTTACCCAGAAGCTCTTATGCATCACACAGAATCAATATTGTAGGGTTTGGGTACTTAATTCAGTAAACTTGTAGATAGCATTTAATTAAGACAGAAATCCACATGTTCAAAAAATTTAGTTCCCATCAAGCAGCATGGAAAAACCCAGATCTTTCCATTTATTATGATTTTTAATTTCCTACATGGAATGTTACATTTAAGAAGTTTTTGCCTTTAAGCAGTCCTTCTTGGCTAATATGCTTATGACATTGCAATACAGTACTTCTGAAATACTGTTGTATGCACTGTCTCTCAGTACAGCTACTGGGAATGCATGAGCCAACTTCATGTGCTGTTAAAGATTGTCCGTTACTTTTATTTTTATTTGTGATATTTACCTGTGTCATACATTGAAGAAAAATAAATTAATTCAGAGACATTGCAGAATACTGGAATTCAGTGGCTCCTGCATACTGTCTGTTAAGGTTCAACATTCTTGTCGATTGTGCACATCTGTGAACAGCTTATTGTCCTCTCGTAAGAATGAGAATATATTTAAGTGTCAGAAATAGGAATACAGTCAACCCTCTTCCACTTTGTGCTTCCCATATTGCGGCTTCACTACTGTGTAGTGTGATTTTTCTGTGATTAAGTAGGCCCGTTTTGCAACTGCAACTGCACAAACGGACAGTCATGAATATTCAATTAGACCATCATGAATATTCAAACCAACCCCCACACCATGCCACTTGGACCACAGGTGCACTGCTCTGCCTGTTTCACTGGCACTGTGCTTGGCCTGCCCCATCCCAGTCTGACTGAGCTGGCTGTGGTACGTTCCCCCAGTGCCCGCCCTGGTCTGACCGAAAGTAGCTGAAACAGCACCAGAGCACGGGGGAGTGGCCGCAGAGCTGTGGCAGGGAATGCAGCGGAGATAGCCCCTATCCCACCTGGCCAGTCCCCAGGGGGGCAAAGGCACTGCTGCTTTTAAGGTTTTTTTCCTCTTAAGTTCTCACTCTGCTCCATTTCTCCAGCGGTGCAGTTAATGACATTACAGTATACTAACTGTATGTACTAACTGACATTACAGTATACTAACTATGTGTATACCTTTCTTGGGTTTTCTTAACGTATGTTAACTATGAAAAGTACCTCAAATACAAGCTCTGCTGGCTTCGGGACAGGGGCTGAGGCTGGAGCTGCCTTGCAACTGTTGCCTTGCCAATGGGGCTGGACTGCTGTGCTGGGACACCAGTACAAGCCTCACCGGGAGGCAGGCCATGTACAGGCTTTGAAATACAGCAGTGGCAGGAAAAGCATGGGACTTGCTTGGGAGGTGGCATGGGCTCAGGGACTCCTTCTTCATGATTTCTGAGGAATCCCCAGGCATAGACGGGTCAGATGACACCTCCTTTGCTCCCCTGAGTGTGCAAGGAACTCCCGGGAGTACCCTGCAGCTGCTCCAGAGCTGGGGGAGGCGGAGTGAGGGGAAAATTTACATATTAATGAGCTGCCACGCTACGCGGAAAGAGGGTTTCGTGGGTGAGGGGCAAGACCCGTGGTATCATGGTATGGGAGGCCCGACTGTATCTTTTGTGTGAGTGGTAGATTAGTTAACAGTGTTGGTTAGTTGAGTTTATTTTCCTCTCTTATTCTAATTGTTTTTTGCCTTTCAGAAGCGTGGCAATACAATGGCTGTGTCCAGTAAAATCTTGCTACTCCAGAATTATAGCTGATCAGTGTAAAAGAGGTACGGAAACTATACTGGAAGAAAGAATTCCTGAAGAAAACTAGGACCATCTAATTTCTGGTATGGCTAGAAAACAAAGTTTTCCAGTTTGCAGCTGCAAGAGATGGACAAAGATACATGGGAATGTGCTGATGAAATTTTTCTGTCTGAGTACAGGACATAGGTGGAAAAATCAAAGTTTTCTATCTGATGGTACAACATTCAGGTGGAAGAATAAACTGAATTAGGTGAGCTGCCTTATATAGAAACCATATACAGTAAATCCCTGCTGCATTGCAACCTCTGCATTGCAACCCCACAGATTTGCGAGGAAAATTTCTCACATTGTTGCTTCAGCTGTTTATGAGTTTCCCCAACTGATGCATATGCAGTGCCTCTGCTCCACTGAGGGGTGGTACCAGAGCTCCCTGTAGGTCGGCGCTGGCCTGGCCCCATGGGGAGGGCCAGGAGTCACACTGTCCCTTGTTACTCTAAGTGCAGCAGGGGACTGACCCTCCCCGGGCACGTATTACTGTTTCCATGGCTACAGACAGGGAAGGGAAGTGCCCCAGGAAGGTGGGGCTGGCCACGGCAGCCAGCGGGACACGTTCACTCTGCAACAGGAGCTGAACCCCCTTACGGAGGGGCTGGCATGTGGTGGGGCTGGAGAGGGGGTGGGAGAAGCAGCGCGGGGTTTGGGCTGCGAGCACGTGCAGTCAGCAGCTACGGAAGTGGCAGCACAGCCGAAGAGAAATCTAGGGATTGTCAGGGGTTCTCTCGAGGCAGAGAGGGCGCAGAAATGCTTCCCTTTCCTCCCCCGTGCTGTGAGATCCCATGAGGAGGAGTCGAAGAGGCTTCCCAGTGCTCCTAATTGGCTGGGGGTGGAGTGATGGACGTGGCCTGCATGCGTATTAATGACCTGCACATATTTGTGAGTTTGACATTTTGCAAGATCTCTTACATGACCTGTTTCTCGCAAATGTGGGGGTATAACTGTATTTCGATTTCATCCAGTCAAGGCCTATCTTGACTCTGTTTTAACTGTTTCGGTTTTCCTTCTGGGGAGGAAGACAAAATATTTTTTCAAAAAAATCTGTTTAAATTTTCTGTCTGTGTATATATTTACCAGTAAGCAAATCCTCAGATTTGTCTAATGCCTGTACTCCAGTGAGGAGATATATATATTTTTATATATATGTATGTATATGACATTCACTAGATAACAACATCTGTCATATTTATTATTTTATTCAGAATGTGTAAATGAGGAGTTTCTCTGACTGATTCCCCCAGTAAAATTAAATTAAGTATGTCTGTTTCTATTGCCTTGTGTCTCTGCTAGCTACGGATGTAGCTGATTCTCCATCTTCCCTTTCCTGGTTAAATTTTAGAATAATGACCTACTGCTTCACTTTAAAAGAGTCCTTGCGAGGAATTTCAGGTTAGATTGTGACCCACCACTGGTCTGCATGGAAGTGTATAGCCTGAAGACTCAGGGGTGTGAAGAAGTTAAGATACAATCTCTCTTCATTAATCCTTCTTGACTTGGGGTCTTATTGTGGTCATGAGCTTTATTATCAGACACTTAGCTTTCTAAGAGTTACATATAGGGAGTTTGGGTATCTGACTTGGCTGCTACATGAACAGAGAATATAGAAACTGCTTTCAGTGATGAAGAATGGGTTAACTTAGGCTATCACTGAATTGGTCTTAACTACCTTAACTGTCTACCTTTTTTCCACCAAGATTTTATTTCATATTGACTTACTCAAGATACAACCTTTTCTTTCAAATGGACACAGAGCCCTTTGGAACACTAGAAAATTTACCTATACAATCATAACTTTTTAGAATATCAGATAATGTACAGTTTAGGACTTATCATATTTAACACAGAAATAAACTACAAAGGAGAACTGGAAAGGATTTATTGGATGCAGAGGGTAATATAGTAATATAGTAACCAAAGATGAGGAGAAGGCAGAAATACATAATACCTTCTTTGCCTCTGTTTTTAACAGTAAGACAGCCAGCCAGCAGGACAACTGGACCAGCAGGGTCATGGAAGGAGATGGGGTACAGTATAACACCCTTGTAATCCAAGAGGAGGTAGTCAGAGACTTGCTGAGTGGCTTGGACCCTCAGAAGTCCATGGAAACAGATAGGATCCATCTGAGGGTGACGAAAGAACTAGCAGACAAACTCGCCAAGCCACTCTGCATAATTTACCAACAGTCCTGGCTTACTGGTG
>WEKX01022081.1:20752-35956 GCA_013390025.1 Pitta sordida | reverse complement strand
GCCTCTCTTTCTCTCTTGCTCCGATGCTGAGAAGCTGCTGCTGCTGCTGTTAATATTGCTAGAAGTCCAGAATTCCTGCTTTGCCTTGTTTCGGCTGCTGTTTTCCTCTTCTTCCCTTGCCCTGGCTGCTGCAGAGGAGAGGACTGCTGCTGAGGAAAGGACTTTTGGACCTGAATTCAGAACTCTACCAATATTTCCATGGGTTTGCCTGCCAGCTGAGGGAAATTCTGTTTGTGTGGGTGGGTTTGGGGTTGATTGGGGTATTTCCCTGTTGTTTGCCAGTGTTGGTTTGACTCATATGTATATATAGAATTTTTTTTCATACATCTCAATAAATATATATATATAAAGTATATATATAAGGTCGGTGTTTTCTCTTAACGGTCTCTCATCCATTTTCTTTTGAAAGCAACCCCTAACAGTGTCCAAACCAGGACAGGGTTTAAGTACTCCTAGGAGGAGGGAGTTGCCCTCTCTTCCCGTCAGACCAGCTCTAGTATCACACTTGTACCTACATTTTCATCCTTTTTTTTTTAATAAATAATGTTGCATCTCTAACAGCCTCTCATCCAAGAAGTGGTAAGTGAACCCCCACTGTCTAAAACTGAGACACAGACACATGAAAGCACGCAGAGTCCTGGCATGGATAAGTTGGCAGTCTGGGCTGCCTACCACGGTGGAATAGGACCACGTGGTGCTGTGTGTTACAGTATAAGACTTCCCCAGTCTTAGGGCTGGCGACCTGGGCTTCCTGCCGCAGTGCAACAAGACCATGCTGTGCCATGGAACTATACATCACCTCCGTGAATCACTGAACAAGATTCACGGAGAAATTTTACTTGAGTCACTGAAGCCACGAATGAGAAGGCGTTAATGACCAAGGTATGACTGGAGTATGAATACAATATTAGATGCAATATCTATACTAATACATTACACAGGGTCCAACAAAGAAAAAGATGGAGTTAGCCCTGAAAAAGCACTTAGTGCACATGATTTGTTTGAGAGGTTTTTTTAGGTTTTTTGCAGTTGCTTTGTTTAGGGTTTTTTTCCCTGGAATGCAATGGAACTGGCTGGTCCTGTTCCATCTCCCACTTTTGAGGCAGAGATTGTGGTGCAGAACTGGTGACTGCAAGTCCAGGGAGGAAGTGACCTTTAAGGACACTAACACAAGCAAAATGCCAGATAGTGTTGGTTTCACTTAGTCATCTTGCTTTTCACTCATCCACCTACTTCATCTCTTGTAACAGGAAAAACATAATCCCACTCTCTCTTCCTATGGCAGCAACAATTCATTTTGAGTACACTGATGGGAATGTTGGAGATGGAAGAGTGATACTGAGCAGATTAGAGAAATTTTATTTTGTTGCAATAACAACCAATTATTTTTTTGGATTATAAAGTGTCCATTAAGGTGTAATAACCATTAAAAGAGAGCTCAGACTTTGTTGATGGACACAATATTCATGTGAAACACTAAGGTCTAAGAACGTTTGCAGTTCAGTACTATTTTACTATTTCAGTGTTTACTGAAAATGAACTAAGATTAATCTAAATCTTTGAATAGGTTGACACAAATTATATGGTTTTAAATATTTTTCCTCTGTATTATATCTAAATTTAAAACTGAGATTTTAGATTAAATAATACAGTCAACCCCCAACAATTTGTAGTTTTGGTCTTTGCAGGTTAAATTATTTTCCGTGATAATGCCCTTCTGTGCAGGCCACAAAGATCTAGTATGTAAATAAGATCATGAGTATGCAATTACAACCTGTCAATCACCTCCCTCATCTCCAGGACCGCCCTGCGGTCTGTGATGCATCAGGAGAGTGAATGGGGTCTCTTCTGGCCTCTCCCCCTGGCATTCCCTGCAGCTCCCCGAGCGGCTCCCGGTGCAGGTCTTCCTGGGATCAGGCTCTCCCCACCTGCAGCCGCAGACCTGTTGCTCCAGGAGACAGCGCTGTTTTCACTGGTGCTGTGTGAACCCTCAAGCTGGGTTGTCCCCTCACCTGCCCTGGTCCCTCCTGGACTCCACTGGTCATGGATGAGCCCTGCTGGACCCCACGCCTCTGGTTCTGTGGGGGTTGTGATGCAGGTGCGATGCAGGACAGGGGGCCTGGGGGGTCTCAGAGCTCTGCCCACACTGCTGGATCTGCATCCTCTGCTGGGGCTGGTGTGGTCTCACCTTCTGCTAGAAGCTTGGGTGAGTGTGTGTTTGTGTCCCAGAGCCACGGTTTCCATAGGAACAGATCGTGGGGAGATGATGGCAGAGCTGCCCCCTCATTCCACTTCTTTTCCAAGGCTCCTGCTGTGCCAAGATGTTCCTGTGTGACTCTCTGGCTGTGGAGTAGGTAGTGCTGTCCTGGTGAGGCACAACCGCTTGGCAGCCCTGCCCCCTGCTCCCAATGTGGGTGTGAGCGGCAATTCATGCACCAAATTACACACTGTGGGACACCCCTGTGGCCAATAGGAGATGGCAGGTGCAGCGCAAGGTGGGGCTGGGGGTCTGGGAGGTCCGAGGTGGGACCTGCACCGGGAGCCGCCCGGTAGGGGCTGCAGGGAAGGCCATGAGGAGGGGTCAGAAGATACCTCCTTTGCTCTCCTGATGCATCACAGGCCATGGAGTGGTCCTGGGAATGCCCTGCAGCCACTCTGGTGCTGAAGGGGGCAGGATGATGGGTGGGAATTAATTGAACATTCATGAGCTTGTTACATTTGTAGATCACAGGCTTTGCCCAATGGAAGGAGACTCATGGGTCTGCGAAAGTCAGGTGATGACTGTATATTGAAATATCCCGTTACAAATTACTATTTTCCTCACAATGATAGAATGTATATTCATGGGAATAAAAACTCCCATGAAAACTTCCTAATCATATAAAGACATGATTTTCTACATTGAAGCTCTGTTCTTTAACAAATGTTGAATTGTTTTAATATTCTAAAGTGTTGTTGAGGGGAAAAAAATGAAAAAATTAATTTTCTCTCGTGTTAAATTTTTGTTAATTTTTTCTGTCCTGTAGGTTTTAAGCACTCTCCAACACCAAGGAAAACTTTTAATCGATATTTGAGTGGTACTCTTTTTAAATAAGATATTAACACTTGTCATGTAATTAATTTACTCATTTTGCTTTGTGAACAGTCCTTGCAGTTTGCTGTCTATAATGAGCTGAAGTTACACTCATAAGAAAATGATATCCTGTTTTCTATAGTGTTTGTGGAATGTGAGCAGTACCATGCTGAGGTCAATTTCTTTTTTCTTCTTTTTTCTTCTTGTTTGTTTTGCAGCACGAAATTCAAAAGTCAGATTTAGATGTTGCTGCATGAAAAAGGAACAATATTTTTAGGTTTTTTCCCTTCCCAGGTGAGACTGAATTAATATATTTGGAAATTCTCTTAGAAAGAAAGAATTTAAGAGAGTCCCTCTGACATGAGAATTAATTCTTTTCATTTGAAAAGGTACCAAGAACTCCTTAAACTCAAGTGTTACAGATTTAGTAATATCAAAAGCATGGGACCTGTCTGTACTTTACACCTATTTATTTTTATATTTTTTTAACTGTACTAATTCTTCATTTTTAGAAATTACTTAGCAAATATGCAACTCTTGAATTTTACAGAGATATTCTTAACAGTAGCAGAGAAAATTGTGGTACCATTATTTTCCTTAGCAGTGTAAATATTTAAAAGAGTCTGAATCATCTGTAAATAGAATCACATTCCTTTTTAAATTTCAGAATTCCCAATTACAGTGATGATGCAATTGTATCCCAAACAATATACTGTCTTGGCTTGTTACGCATACACATTCCCCCTCCCCCCTGCCTCCACAACCCCTATGCCTACTTGTGATACATACTGCCTAAGTGCTTATCAAAACTTCTGCCAAGAAATTGCAGAACTCTTATACTGTCATTGACTTGATTTAATTTTATGGCACAAGTGTTTTTACTTCCAATATTTTCAATCTAGTGGAAAAACCTATAGAAACTAATGGGGGCATCAGGATATTTACAAGACCATCTATAACATGGCAGAAGCCCAATCCTATTTTGCAATGAAAGGTCAAGTTGAGTCATCACATATCTGTTGCATAACAACTCTCACCTTGTTCAGGAAGCACTTGTGATACTTTCATGAGCTGCAGTTTTATGAAGTATTTTTTGAAATGCATTTCCTTCTTAAGTGGAAATCCATTTGTTCAGAAATCAAGAAGAAACTAACTGCATCAAATAGACTACTGCTGTTAAAATTTGTATATTTCAAGGCTTTTATTCTGTCTAGAATACAAAAAGCTCAATTTCAAAATGATCCCAAAATGAATATAAAATATTATCACTAGATGACTGAAAAATTATTATTTATTTGCCTTTTATTCCTAGTCTGTGTTTGCAAGGATCAAAGAGATTATGCACAAGAAATTTTTATTCTCAGCTAGTTCAGACTGCAAATGACATAAAACTTTAGAGTTTGATTCATCAGTCAATACACACAGGTTTTAACACAACCCACACTCTCACTCAAGTATGAAAAACTACTGAAGAAACGTAAAACGAGTTTTAATATGAGATCTGGAATATCAAATAACAACCTATAGCTGTTTTCCTATCTTACTTGTATTTTGGTTTGGTCAGCATCATCAACATTGAAGCTACTTCCCATAACTAGAGAATGGCAATTTATCTTACAGACTACATCTTTCTCTCTTCGCAACTTTTGTCCCCCACATCCTTGCTCAGAGTTGGCAACAGCATGTACAAAGAGTAATAATTATGGGCTTTTACAGTCCTGAGCAGCCATGTGAAGTAACTACACATTGTGCAGAGTGAGAAGAAATTAATTCTCCACATATAAACCCAGACATCCAGAAAGATAAATAGGATTTATGAGGGAATATATCTAAAGGTTTTAGACATTCTTGTTCTTTTCACCCTGTGGAAATGTCACTAATGCAAGCTTATGCAGCCAGGAGGTAAACAGTATCAGAGAATCGATCCAGCTAAAAGTGCTTTTCTGGTTAACTTTTTGACTGATTTCCCTTATCTGATAATCTGTTTGCACTGCTATGTGATGCTTGGGCCAACTGGCAATGTGAGGGCAGAAGGAAGTGGCCAGGATATTTTGGGAGCAGGTGGCAATTAAAGGGACTAGATTAAAACCTGATGGTACTGATCAAATCACTATGATCTTGGCTGCCAGCAAAGTTTTAACATTCATTATCTTTTATTTGTGCAGGGTAGTTACCCCACTGCTTATTTCCAGATACCTGCTAAACCTTAATTTAAAAATAGAGAAAGAATTGGGTGGTTTATTTTTTTACTTATCTAGCTTGCCATTTGATTTTAACTGAGGCAGTAGGGAAGTCAGGGTGAGTTGAGATGTGGGCATTGGACAAAAGTATGTTTTATTAGGGTGAGAAAAAGGAAGAGTCTACCTCAGAACTAATCTTGAATAACCAAAGGATGCTCCTATATGGCATAACTTAGTCCTCAAGCTGTCTATGCAATGCACAGTCAATGTGATTTACCAGTTCCCTGCCTCTGTCCCTGAGCTTTTACATGTCTCTTTTTCCTCACTTTTCTCCCTGTTCTCTCCTACTCCATAGATGGTGGTTTTGTAACCTTTCTTGTGGTGCTTTTTAGGCCTATAAATGAGGTAACAAGTCTATTATTTGCTTTTTGCCTTCAAGCTGATTTCTGTAAAAGTCGTGTTTGTTTCCATTGGTGGCCTGGTGTACTGCAGACAAATTAGTTAGATAAGAGTACATTTATCCATGACTGAAGAGAAATGGTAGAGGATTTTTTCTTTTTGGGACCAGTAAACTGTTAAAGTAGTCCCATTATCTAGGAAGATATTAATTTTGGTGTAATTTTTTATTGGGTGAATGAGACTAAAATGCTTAATTCTTTGTTGATGTTATTATTCTCATCTGACTGACTTACAAATATGAGAATGTTTCCTCCACCTTATGTATCATCCCCACAAGTTTATTTTCTGAATACATTGCTGTACTTGAAGCTGGTACATAATTCTGTGAACATTATTAGATTGGGCAAATGTAGAAAATGTGATGTGTCCAAGAAAATCTATTCTCCTTATCACCACCAGCTCCTACTACCTTATTCTTTCTTTGAAACACTTCTGTATCTGTAATTTTCTAGCAGTGAAAAATTACAGACTGAGGTTTTTCTATCTGTCAAGTATTTTCTTATTTCTATTAATTATCAACAGTTTATGATAAATATTATTTTTATTCTCTCTCTTCTATATGAAAAATAAAGTGAAGGGACCTAGAAGAATGCCTTTGGATGTCTAGATTCTCTAATACCATGAAAAGACATTTATCAGAGAAGAAAAGGAGTGGTAATTTCTGGCTGATTCCTATGAACTATTTGAATGTCCATCTTCAGGTGAGGTGAAGTGATTCATGGCATCTCTGAAGTGCAGCTTTTCTGAGAGGTTGTCATGGTGTAGCCCTAGCTGGCAGCTCAGTCCCACACACTAGTCACTCACTCATCTCTGGTGAGATATGGGAACAGAACTGGAAGGGTAAAAGTGAGAAGAACTCTGGGTTGAGATAAAGAGAGTTTAACAAGTAAAGGCAAAGCTGTTTGTGCAAGCAAAGCAACACAAGAGATTCATTCACCACTTCCTATGGGCAGGAGGAGTTCAGCCATTTCTATAGAAGCATTGCCCT
Organism: Pitta sordida; assembly: GCA_013390025.1. NCBI lineage: Eukaryota > Metazoa > Chordata > Aves > Passeriformes > Pittidae > Pitta > Pitta sordida. The sequence continues at coordinate 29,256 of WEKX01022081.1, read as the reverse complement.
GAATGCCCCTCCTTTCTTCTTCTCCCTGCAGGATTATATGCTGAGAATGATGCCATATGTCATGGAATGTTGCTTTGATCAACTGCAGGCAGATATCGTGGCTATGTACCCTCCCAGCTCCTTGTGCATCCCCAGCCTTCTTGCTGGTGGGGCAGTATTAGAAACAGAAAAGGCCTTAGCTGTGCGTTAGCATTGTTCAGCAATAACAAAACCATCCCTATGCTATCAGGCTGTTTCTGCCACAAATACAAAACATTGACCCATGCCAGACACTGTGAAGGAAATTAACACCACCCAAGCTGTAATCTGAAAATTGATTTTTGTGTAACCAGGTAGAATACAAGGGAAATCAAACAATTTTTCTTGAAAGTTACATTTTCATTATTGGCTAGAAGGAAATAGTCAGGGTAGGAGTCATATGAAAGCTTTTAAAGGGAAAGAAAAGAGATCAGCAATCATTTTTGGGCAAACCAAATCAATTTGATCTTGTGACAGTCACCAATAAATTGTTTTTATTGATGTTGATGTCAATGAACATAATGTTAATTTTGTTTCCCTTTCCTAAAAAAAAATCTGCATAGACTTTTTATCTCACTTGGAATAGATCGATTTTTCTTTGAGACTATGCATTAAGAAGTTAGTTGCCTAAAGAGAGTTGACATTGTTCTTCTGAGCTTAAATGTTTTGCTGGACACCTAATCTATTTTGCATTTAGGACTTGCTGCCCTATATTTCACACTGCAAAATCAATCATTTGGTTTTTAATGTTTGATTCATGTCTTTGAAGAGACATGTCTGTGAAGAGATATGGTTCTTGTCCAAGATCTTGTTCCAAAATAAAGAAAAGATAGTTGTATTAGAGAAACTCGACTGGATCGCTACTAAATATTCAATAGTGGAAAATATGTCCATAAACAATCTTATGAATAATTTCTTCTCCAATACCAGCTGCAAGAAATATGTTCTTTTTCATGACTAAGCAGAGAACTTTGTGAGCATTTTATCTATAAAACTCATACAAGTAAATGATTTCCTCCTTATTGGACGCAGGGGGTAATACAGTAACCAAAGAGGAGGAAAAGGCAGAAGTACTTAATACCTATTTTGCCTCTGTTTTTAACAGTAAGACAGACAGACAGCAGGACAACTGGACCATAAGGGTCATGGAAGGAGTTGGGGTGCAGTATAACCCCCTTGTAATCCAAGAGGAGATAGTCAGAGACTTGTTGAGTGGCTTGGACCCTCATAAGTCCATGGGAACAGATGAGATCCATCCGAGGGTGATGAAAGAATTAGCAGATGAACTTGCCAAGCCANGTGCAGTTCTGGTCTCCCCAGTTTAAGAAGGATGTTGAGCTGCTTGAGAGGGTCCAGAGAAGGGCGACAAGGATGGTGAAAGGCCTGGAGGACAAGCCCTATGGGGAGCAGCTGCGGGAACTGGGGTTGTTCAACCTGGAGAGGAGGAGGCTCAGAGGTGACCTGATTGCTGTTTACAACTACCTGCGGAGAAGTTGCAGCCAGGTGGGTATGAATCTCTTCTCTCAGGCTGACGACACCAGAATAAGAGGACATGGCCTTAAGCTACGCCAGAGGAGCTTTAGACTGGATGTTAGGAAGAGGTTTTTCACAGAGGGAGTGATCTCTCTTTGGAATGGTGTGCTCAGGGTGGTGGTGGAGTCACCATCTCTGGAAGTGTTCCAGAGATGACTTGATGAGGAGCTTAGTGACATGATCTAGTTGGTGGGAGTCTTGGATGGATAGAGTGTGCTGCCCATGGTTCCACTCTTGCAGGCCTGACCCCTGGCTGGGCATTCTCTTGGGAGTTGAACCTGATGATCCTGTGGGTCCCTTCCAACTCAGAATAACCTCTGAACCTGAAAAGAGGAAAACAACAAGGTTTGTTCTCTACTTCGCATCAGCAAGTAATGTCCGGCCACTTCCCAGGAAGCGTGCTTTCAGTATCCATAGTGGTTTCTCAGCAGGAAACCATTGTAGACAATGAATGCTTCTCCCTTACTCTTCCCTTCTTTAGCTTTTATATCTGAGCTAAGGTCATGTTGTATAGAGTATCCCTTTGTTTTCTTAGAGTCAGCTGGCCACAGCTAAGATGCAATCTAGGATGAAATTATTCTGTTCTGAAGGGAAGAAAAACTGCATAATTTGATGACTTAGATTGTTCTTTAAAAAAAGAATTATTCTTAATAAAAAAGAAAAAAAGAGAATTGGACCATATCTTTTTCTATTTGGAAACTGAGATTTGATTTTTCCCATTGCTGATAAAGCCAATTTGCAATTAGAAATTTTTTCTGTGGCAACCTTAGAAAAACTTAGAAAAACACCAAAGCAAGCAAAAATTACACTTTTTGATATGCTAATATTTCTGAGAAGGAGTGGAATACATGTATTCAAAGGGAGAAGTGAATACCGAGGATGATTCAGTGTTCAGCAGACTCTCTCATTTCCATATTTTATTTTTTTCATCACTAGCTGTTTCATTTCTGCTTTGTTTGTTGTTGTTAAAGAAGCAGACAAACACAAACAAACAAATATGAAAGATTTTCGGAAATACTAACATTGCCCACTATTGTGATAAACAAAGCAGATATATGCCTTTTAGGAGATGGAGAGTGGTTAATAGCTTTTTTAGGATTTGAAGTACCAAAAGTCAAACAATTTTTACTGCATACGGGTAGATAAATAGAAATAATTCACAAATTGCAGGTGATAATGTGGAGACAATCTGTGTTCAATATACTTCTCCATTCCATTTCATAAGCACATTTATTTTTCCCCCTACAGTGTAACTTTAGATGTATTTTCCACTCTTTGTCTATGAACAGCCTAATTATTTAATCTTTTACTATTTCTCTTTTTTAGAGTAATATTTGATATTGTAATCAGCTTCCTTTAGCAGAGTGCTTTAAGTTCTTTTCCATTGTTTATTTTCATTATATTTATTTTATTATACTTTTGACTATTTAAATTAAAACCATATAGAAATTCAATATATATTCTTTAGTATATCTCTCATAGTATTTTTTTAAATCTTATGAGTACTTCTGTTTATGTTATTAGAAAAAATATAGTAATGCAGTGAAAGTAAACACATTGTGATGTGAGAAATGGAGAGGAGGGAATAGTTTAAAATGAATAATTTATTCCGTGATTTTTTTACATTTTTGGAGATATTTCTGGTAACAGATAATTTGCAGTTTCTCAAATTAATTGAGTTTGTGAACCTGTTTGCGGAAAAATCCCTTGAAGACCTGTAGCTTATTCATAAGCCTGTCCTTTTAAATATTAGCAGCCAAAATTTAAATTTCAAGCTTTTTTTTATATCCTATTGCATCTGGTGCACTGCCTGCTGAAATCAAGAGGAACTGTTTCACTGGCATTTGTGAGCACTGGAGTGTGGGGAAATAGTGTGTTTTATCTCTTCTTTTAAATAAAGTCAGATTTCAGGATCACATTTCTGCAACATTGTTAACCTATACATTTACAGAAAGTTCTGGTATATTGGCTTTAACAGGGGAAATATTGTGGTCAATACAGTTAGATCCTCTTAATTCCATGCCCTAGATGGCTGCTGAAGTTTGAGGATATAATGAGGTATGCTTACTTTAAATTAATATCTGTAAATATATGAGTTATCTATGTGGGGGGGTTTTACTTACCTAGCCATACTTATAAGAATCAGCATTTCACTTGTGCTATGAGGATACTACTGAGAAAATTATTGGAATCAGTTTACCATCCTTCTGTGAAGGCTGTGCTACTATTGCACTTCATCACCACCTAGGGATGTTGCTGTATTTAATGGGATAAATTCACAAAAATGTTAATAAACCTCTGCAGAGAAATTCATCCATCAGCTGAATTTACCTTTCTAAAATGCCCTTTGTGAAAATACCTGGGGACATACAACATAATTAATATCCAACTTAGACACCAATAAAACTTTAAAAGGCTTGATCCTATAGAAGAATTTTTTAAAAAATATAGTCTTAAATGTGGTCTGTCCTCTAATTCAAAATGTATAAACAAATAGGACCACAGTGCTAAAGTCTGAAAAAACCACAGCTTTTTGCACATGTTTGTAAGCATATTTGTAACCCACATTTTGATGAAAGAATGGAATACGGAAAATTAAAATCCCAAGACAACCCTCTGATTCAGGTGGTCAAAAGTCTTAATGAAGAGAAACATGTCCTAAATGCAATTTAAACAGAATTGCAGAACTGTTGAGGCACAATGTGTGTCTTTGCAACTGAATTGCACACCAACAAGAATTAGCTTTAGAAACCAAGACCAGAAAATTGTAGCATACAAGTCAAGGTAGGAAAAAATAAAGCACCCCTGGGTAGTGTGAGCTAATATCTCTGTAGCTGCCCTCAGGAGCCCAGATCTCAAGTGGTCCATTTCAGAGGTGGTAACAAGGCACCTTGATTACATGACTGCTCTGAACTTCTAAATAAATCTCAGAACTGCTCTGGCTTCAAGGTTAGAGAGCTATCTGAAGGACAAAGAAAGCTTCCACTGATATAAGAAGTGGAAATATCTAACAGCCTTTTCTTTCTAATGTCATTAGTGATCTTCTGAGGTGAAGGCCAGGTCACTCATCTGCAAAATAAATTAAAAATGCTTCCTGATTTTTAGCCCAAAACAGATAAGAAAAGGGCAGTTTATTGCCTAGCACCTTGCAGAAAAGGATTATAAATATAGTCTTACAAGTAAACTTCACTTTCAGCACTGTGAATAACAGCATTTCCTTCTGAGGTCTCAGAGCAGTACTCAAAAGGAAGTGTTGAGCCCCAGTCTTATATGATGACAAACAGATTGGTTTTCCTTGAACTGCTGCATCTCGGTTTCATCCTAAAAAGGAAACTTACTATACTGGAAAATTCTTGTATAAATATGACATTTGATTTCATAATTGGTTGGATGATGCACTTAGTAGTCTGACTTGATATCAGGACAGGGGTTGTGGTATGTTGATATCAGGTTATGGAGGCTGGGTATCAGATGTTAGGTTAGATTTTAGGCCTTAGAATAGGTGTGTTAGTTGGGTGAGGTTAGACTGTGGTTGGAATGGATGACCTTTACGGTCTTTTCCAACCAAAATAGTAATTCTGTGTAATTCTGTGTAAAATATCCATAAAGGACTTTCATAAAAGAAAAAAATAGGGGTACTCTAAATCGGAGAAAAAGCTGAAAAATGACAAAAGAATAGAATTTATTTTCAGAAGAATAAGATCTAAAAACACATCAGCATGTTGGCCCTGAAATGTGCAAGCAGAATCAAATCTAACAAGTGAAATAAATCCAAGGAGGGGAATATTCACAGCCACTGAACTATCAGAGACAGATGCTATCCACCTGCTCCCCTGTCAATGCATGCAAACACACCCCAAACACAGAAGAACCTCAGATATGTTCAAATGAAGCATGAAATTCTAATTAGCCAATCATTAGGTCAAAACCACTCAACAGACATAACTACTGGGGAGGAATGCTTTTACACTACCTGGGGAAGAGAGGGGAAGATACTTCCAATTATTTTAATTTACTACGTCTATTTTCTTTCTAAGCAAATGGCAAGGTAAACACAGAGGTTCAGCTTCCTAATTATAGTCCTAAGAGCAGAAGCCCCTCTTCTGAACAGGTTTCTGTCCTGGTTCTTTGGCAGCGGAATGAAGGCCAGAAGCTGATCTAAGCTCTGCCAGCTGGCTAAAGGTGTTGTCATCAAATGTAGAAGATTTCTGGGCAGGCAGATGTGGCAGTCACAGGCCACTGTGATCCCCTTCTCATCTCCCAACTACTATACTATACAAAGTATATTTCAAGTTTTGTATTTTTTAAATGGATTTTTAAAAGGAATATTAACTACATTTATGAAAAATTTTGAATGGAAGAAAAAAGACACAGCACAACACATTTCTGTATTACTCATTTTCTCTTGTTTTTCCTAAATTTTACAGGAGTCAACTTTTAGACTGAAGTCTTATGTAAGTGTTCCACAGGCTCAGAGTGCTGAGTTATTTCTATTCTGACAGAACAACAAATACCTCTGCAGCACTCTGTGATGCCCACGTGCCTTCCGTAGCATTTTTGTGTCATTTTCAGTCTTGAGGAAGAACATAAGGTCTTTTTGTCTTTCCGTCTTCTTTCTCTTATCCATCACATCTCCCAGAGTTTACACATTTTCCCTTGCTACTTGTTTTTGGAATTTTTTCCTCTTTTACAGTAACACTCTGGATGTGTTTACTTTCTGCGTCTTCTATTTTGCACTAGATGGGGAAAAAAATGCTAAGTCTGATTCTCAGATTCAAGTTAGCGCAATTTTTACTTCTGTCAGGCATTTTCCTGACAGTGAATTTCTTTCTGCTGATCCATTTGTATAAATATGTGACCTGATGTTTGAAAAAGGAAGCTGCATGAGTCACAGGTTCACAGGTTATTCCGAGTTGGATGGGACCCACAAGGATCATCTAATCCAACTCCCAAGCGAGTGCCGATCCAGGGATTGAACCCACCATAGGGCTGAGGCTTTCAAAAGCAGCCATTCAGTCAGTTTTGGAGGGCTGTGAAGTCATTGCAGCCCTACCAGCATATAGGGCCAATATGAGAGGAGAATACCCTGCCTCTATGGTCTTTCTTGGCCAGCCACTGTACAGTATATTCCTTTCAGCATTTAGATCTCTGAATACTTTCTTATTTAAATTCATCGTATCCTCTTCAGGAGTACTATACACATGCAATTTATCATTAATCTCTCTGTGGATGGAGTTCTTGACACTGTTTCGAAGGAAATGTTTCAACATATGCTGAAACTTTACCAAATTATGAGAATATGGAAGAAATCTAAAACAAGGTGGTATATAATGCCAGGTACTTTCTATAGATTTTAATTTTGTCTCTATCGTGTATAAGGAAAGATCTTCAGGGACCGGTGGAATCCAGACTGTTTTTGATGATCAGTTGACATTATAGATATTAAATATTGGTATTTATTTCCAATTCTACAAAAAAAGATAAGTAAAATCAAAAGACAAAATGTTCACACACTGTTAAAAATAATATGAAAGAAAGCAGTGGGATTTTTTTTCATTTTTCAATAATCTTCTTTTTCAAAAACTATGGGGTTTTGGGGTTTCTTTTCAGGATTGATATTTCACTGCAGATATTTACCTGTTTCAGTGTATTTTTTACAGAGCTGGGAAGCAGAGTCCCTAAATATTTGGACAAGTGAATAGCTTTTCTAGTATAAGGAGTTTCACTGAAATTCCATGCACATAAAATTACTCTAATACATAAATACTTACAGGCCTGAACACTGCATTTTACATTTGACAAATAGCAAAAATACAAATTAAAAGATCTTTAGAAACTAATAATTTTTGAAATCTAAACATGGATTACCATAAATTTGAGATGAAAGCTATTACACCTATTTTAAAATCCCAAGAGAACCAAAATGCATGCTATCTTCCTGCTTTTTTTTTTTCTTTGTAGGCAGTTTACTTCTTGAATCGGTTGAAGTGCCTTCTCAGGAGATTAGATTAGAATGGAAACATTTTTTACTTTTTATTGCTTTTGGTAATATTTTTTGACTCCTTACACTCAGTTCTGAATAGATTTCTGACTGTTTTTCCAATTATTGTCTTTCACACACATCTCCTTACCTCAGCAAAAGAGAATGAAAAAAACAAACCAAGTCATCCACCCTACCACTGTGGTGGGAGAGAATAAATAGATATAAAGGTTTATCTTTTTCCTCTTTCCATCCATATCACCTATACAGTTTTTCATTTATACGGTGGCCATGTTAGCTCTTCCCTTGCAGGTCTGTGCACACTTTGAGTGTTCCTTTATAGTTGCTATATCAAAGATGTGGAAAATTGTTCTATAATTCAGTTCACAATTTCTGCAGAGCCTGTGCAAAAAAATGGCTTAATGTCTAGAGGAAGGCAAGCATTTATCACGTAAAGTTATTAACATCTCTGCAAAAGAATTTTTTTTTATCCTGTGTGAAACAACGTTTTTGCTGAGGATGATAAAAATATTTAGAGTAAATTGTGCTCCCTCTGTGCTCAGCACATGATTTCATCTGCTGCCCTGCAAGAGATGGCATCTCCTAGGTTGTCTTGCAAAAACTGCAAAGCTCAGCCAAAACAGAGCTCAGTTGCTTTGAACGAACATCTGGCAAGGTGTTTATTTGTTCTATTGTTTGTTTAAATAAAAGTAAAATATCAGAAACCTCAGTAAAAATTGTTTTCAAGCCATCAAGGACTGGAGCATCTTTAACAATATATCAATATATTCACTGTGTCATGCCACAGCATTATTTTATGTTGTTAGACATTGCTTGTATCATTTGAAATAACATCTGGCATAACTTGACATTTTCCAGAACACTTCACTGCTGATAAGGAGTTCTTCCATAAGGGTCAAAATACACACTCCTTCTAATTGATTTGGTTTCATAAACTTGCCTTTTTTTTTTT